>JAPYYJ010002793.1:0-12319 GCA_028533885.1 Nasua narica | reverse complement strand
TTTACTCACATCACATTTTTTTTAAAAGGAACCCTGCTTTGAAGTCAAAGACCAGAAAAGCTGACTGCCTAAATTTACTGGCATCACTGTTGGTACTCTGTGAGATGAGGCACAGGGTTAACATAAATTTTGTTCCCTTTACTTTCAAAACTAACATCTTTGGGATCTTACCATTTTTGGGGATGGGCAGTATAGCTCTGTGATAAAAAGCATGGCTTTTGCTGACAGGAATACTTAGTTTATTTAAAGATTGACTTTTTTTTTAGAGAGAGCGTGCGAATGGGGGAGGGCAGAAGGAGAGAGAGAAAGAGAGAGAATCTTAAGCAGGCTCCACCTAATGTGTTAGTTTTTTATTGCTGTCTTAACAAATTGCCCCAAACTTAGTGCCTGAAAATAACACAAATTTATTATCATCTATTTATTATCATCTAGTTTTGTGTATCAGAAGTCTGACAAGGCTCTCACTGGGCTAAAATCAAGCTGTCAGTAGGGCTCTGCTCCTTTCTGGAGGCTCTAGGGGAGATTCCATTTCCTTACTCTTTCAGACTGTTGGCAGAATTCAGTTCTTTATAGTTGTTGGCCTAAGATCCCTGTTTTCTTGTTGATTGTTGCCTGAGGGCAAATCCCAGCTCCTAGAGGTCACCTGTATCCTTTAGCTCGTGACTCTCTTCCTCCAGCTTCAAAGCCAACAGTGATGGGTTGACTCCTCACTCTTCAAATCTTTCTTGTCTCATTTTCCATCCCATCATTCTTTGTGCATTTGTCTTCCTCTTTTCTCTCATACTCCAGGTTCAAAAAAGTTTTGCACCTTTAAGGACTTGTGCGGTTAGATTTTGCCCACTCAGATAATCCAGGATAATCTCCCCATTTTAGGGTCTATAATTTTAATCACTTCTGCACATGTCTCTTTGCCTTGCAAAGTAACAAACATATTCACAGGTCTTGAGAATTCAGATGTGGACATCTTTTGGGTGGGAAGGAAGATTGCATTATTATACTATTCTGTCTACAACATCTACCTTATATGATTCTTGTGAGGAACCCGTGAGCTAATGTATGTAAAGAGCTTAACATAGATGTGACATGTAGTAAGCACTCGATAAGGGTTCATTACTATTTGAGCTATTTCTTATTGGAAAAATGGGTTTTCCCCTTTGCTTTTTGTTTTTATTTCTTGGTATATTCTTGGTATATATAACCTAATTTTACCTTCTACTCACATAATTTCTTTCCTTCTTTTTTTTTATTAAGATTATTTATTTATTGGGGGCACCTGGGTGGCTCAGTGGGTTAAAGCCTCTGCCCTCGGCTCAGGTCATGATCTCAGGGTCCTGGGATCGAGTCCCGCATTGGGCTCTCTGCTCAGTAGGGAGCCTGCTTCTCCCTCTCTCTCTCTGCCTGCCTCTCTGCCTGCTTGTGATCTCTCTCTGTCAAAATAAATGGATAAAATATTTAAAAAAAGGTTATTTATTTGAGAGAGAGAGAGAGTGTGAGCATGAGCTGGGGGAGGAGGAGCAGGGGGAAAGGGACAAGCCGACTCTGTGCTGAGCATGGAGCCTGGCGTGGGGCTTGATCTCATGATCTCCAGATCGTAACCTGAGCCAAAACCAAGAGTCAGATGCTTGACTGACTGAGCCACCCAGGTGCCCCTCACATAATTTCCTTATAAAAAGCTGTGAAATATTTTAAGCACACAGACTTATATAATTTTTTGATGATTGGTGCCCTTTGCAGATGTAGTGGGTTGAATTGTGCTCCCACAAAAAAAAGAAATTGTAGTCCTAATTCCTGGTGCCTGGGAGTGTGACCTTATTAGGAATAGGGGCTTAATAGATATAATGCAGTTAAGCTGAGGTCCTAGTGCATTAGGGTGGGCCTTAAGTCCAGTGACTGTTATCTTTATAAGGGAAAGGAGAGAGGGATTTTGACATAGTCACAGAAGAGAAACACAAGGGGAAGAGGCCGTATGATCATACAGGCAGAGAATGGAGTGATGCAGCCAAGAGGTGCCAAGGATTGCTGGCAACCACCAGCAGCTAGGAAGAGGCAAGGAAACGTCTCCCCCGGAGCCTTCAGAAAGAGCCTGGGCCTGATTTTGGATATCTAGCCGCTGGAACTGTGCGAGAATGAATTTCTGTTGTTTTAAGCCATCTAGTTGGTGGTATTTTTGTTATGGCAGCTTAGGAAACTAATCCAACAGCTTACCCTGTTTTCCTAAATTGGTTTTTATTTGAAGTAACATACAAAAAATGGTCTTGTTTATTTTCAGCATGTAAGACATCTCTATTCAAATATATGTTCCAAGATATGGGCAGTGCCCTAGGTTGGTGCAGCCCTTAATAGAATTAAGAACATCTAGTAAAAATTATAAGGCGCGCCTGGGTGGCTCAGTCACCTCAGTTAGGTGTCTGCCTTTGGCTCGGGTCATGATCCCAGGATCCTGGGATCCAGCCCCGCATCGGGCTCCCTGGTTGGCAGGAAGCCTGCTTCTCCCTCTCCCACTCCCTCTTGCCTATGTTCCCTCTCTCGCTGTTTTTCTCTCTCTGTCAAATAAATAAATAAAATCTTTTTTTAAAAAAGTAAAAATTATAAGGAAACTGATTTTTAGTTCAATATATAAAATAGAGCCTTTTTTTTTTTTTTTTTTTAACATAAGCCCCACGCCCGGAATGAAGCCAACTCAGGACTTAACCTTACAACCCTGAGATCAAGCCCTGAGCTGAGATCAAGAGTCAGATGACTAACCAACAGAGCCACCTAGATGCCCCTAAAATAGAGCTTTCCCACATTCCAATAGTGTGTGACAGTAAGAGCTGTCCTAATAGTCAGACCCTAGACCTTTGGTTGAAGTAATAGAACAATTTTTTTTATGAATGTTTGAGATAAAAATTCATTTCATTTTATTTTAGTTCTACTTTTTAAAAGATTTTATTTATTTGAGAGAAAGAAAGCCTGAGCAGGGGGGAAAGGTAGAGGGAGAGAGAGAAGCAGAATCCCCACTGACTAGGACTCGATCCCAGGACTCTGGGATCATGACCTGAGCCAAAGGCAGACACTTAACCACAGACTAAACCACCCAGGAGCCGGTTAAAAATTCATTTTAAAGACAGTTAAGTATGGTCATGATATGCCAGGAAGAATAGTCTTTTACATTGTAACAGAAAAGTCTGAACTGGTGCTTGCTTTCTTAGATGTGTATAAGGAAAATACAGAAGGCTCTTACCAACGGTTTCTGCATGAAGTTCAAACCATTGGTTGATCAGGAACAAAATTTAGTCGAGTGATTATGTAGTTTGTGAGACTATATCTAAGTCAGTTGATAGAAATTTGTTTTTTAAAAGGCAGTGAATCCTCCAGTGTTTTTTGAGTGCTCCATGTATGATATAAGTAGATGATGCCATGGGGCGCCGGGGTGGCTCAGTCGGTTAAGCGTCTGCCTTCAGCTCAGGTCATGATCCCGGGGTCCTGGGATTGAGCCCCACATTGGGCTCCCTTCTCTGTGGGAAGCCTGCTTCTCTCTCTCCCACTCCCCCTGCTTGTGTTCCCTCTCTCGCTGTCTCTCTCTCTCTCTGTCAAATAAATAAATAAAAATCTTAAAAAAATAATAAGTAGATGATGCTATTGCTGGGTTGTGTAGCAGACATGTGCCGGCTGCATTCAGGGATCCATTCTCTTCCTAACAAGCCTGCTTGTTGTCTACCGGTATCCATCCCTCTCTGTCACAGGTCACTTGCTTCAGGCTACCTAATCAGGGTGAATTTTAGTGCTCTTGTTTGGAATGCTGGTGAGAAGGTCTGTGGATCCCTCTGGATATTAGTCACAAAAATCTGATCTTGATTGTAGCTCTCAGCTCTGTTACTGCCGGAATGGCATCCAGTCTTAGGATGAAGTTGACACGGAGGATGCTAAAGCAGAAAGGTGTCAGGAAATCGAGTCCTTGAAGGTGTTCACTGAATTACTGGATCGACTGTTCCTCTGGATGTGTGAGTTAAGGGAGAAAATGAATGAATCCTCTTTTTGTTTAAAGCCAGTTTGTCTTGGGTTTTCTGGCTTTTTTCCAGCGCAAAGTCTTACCTAATGTGTTCATAAATCAACGGAAAAAACAATAAATGGCCATATATAATCGGGTGCTAGATATACTGAAGACAAACCACCAGCGGCGGGGGCGTTACTGGAGAGCTTGAGAGAAATGCAGATTTTCAGCCCCTCGCCCCAGATTTACTGGCTCCTTGTGTCTTTGGGTGGCGCCCAGTAACCTTTGTTTCATCCTGCCCAGCAGACCCTGTTGCTGGCTAAAGTTTGAAAAACTACCCTGGGAAGTTTAGAATGGAAGAGAAGACTTCACAGGGAAGGTGAGCTGAACTAAATCCAGGAGCAAGATGGACTTTTGAAAAGAAGACTTTTGAACCAGAATGAATAAAAGCGCAGAGGTGGGAATGGATGTTATTTATGGGGCATTACTTGGGTAGTTGTGACTCATAAAATAGTGAAGGATTAAAGGACTCAAACTGCATGGTTCTTAGGGTAGCAGAGAGTTGGTGGCTGAGACTGAGTTTTTATTTTTCGTCCTGTTACTCTCATTTCTCCTGATCTCATCAAAACCTGGACAAGAGAATGCACTCTTGGTTTTCTTCATTGTTGGCAACATATGTCGAGTCCCACCTGTGCGCAGCAGCCCTGGAATATTAAGAGCATCAAGTCACAGGAGGAGAATGGTCTAGTCCTACTGGTATCTGTGTCAGGCAGACAAAGAAGCCTCCTTCCTGGACCTCAAAAATTTGAAGAGGGGTGCCTGGGTGGCTCAGTGGGTTAAAGCCTCTGCCTTCGGCTCAGGTCATGATCTCAGGGTCCTGGAATCGAGCCCTGCATCGGGCTCTCTGCTCGGCGGGGAGCCTGCTTCCCCCTCTCTCTCTGCCTGCCTCTCTGCCTACTTGTGATCTCTCTCGAATAAATAAATAAATAAAATATTTTAAAAAAAATTTGAAGAGAGTTACTTTTATCGTGTCAAGATCTGACACTAGCTGGGAGAATGTAACCTGCCCTGGCTTTCTGAGATACTGAGTGGAGTCTCCTTTCTCCTTTCTTTCCATATTGTGTGGGAGAAGTTTCCGCCTTCAACACCGATGTCACGGCCAAGGTTGTACATCAGCCGCCCACCCCGCCTGCCCTGTTTGATGAAGGTGCTTGGATGGAACTGTTTACATTCCACCCTTCTCTCTAAAGTGCCATCAGCCATGCATAATGATGCAGCCTGTGGTGTTACCGAATGGGAGCTGACTTTGGCTGAAAGAGAGAGTGCTGGAAAATGAGAGACAAGCATTTTAAAGCGTCTGGGCTAATGACTACAACAAACTGAACACCCGGCCTTCAAGTCTAACTCTTTTCCAAACCTGTCTAGACCTGAGTTTGTGGTGGTACTGGGTGGGCGTGTGAGTGACAGTGGTGTCGAGGGGGGAAGAGGCAGGGTTTTATTTTAACCTAAAGATGCAAATAACTTTTCCTTATCGACAGGCAGCTTTCCGCTGAGGAGCACCTGAATGGTGAATAAGCATTTCTAAAGCAGAGGCACAGCTCCGTGTATTTAGTCATTATTTAATTAGTCTTGATAATGGGGCTTCATTTTAGAGAGAATTTAATTTAATGGTCTAAATAGTGAATGACCTTGGTATGTATGGCAAAGACAGTCGTCTGTGTGTGTGTGTGTGTGTGTGTGTGTGTGTGTAAAATGCAAATAATGGAAGTGGCTTTGGAAGTGGGCCAAAAACCTCTTAGCACCAGGCTAAGGTTACTTTAAATCTGCTTGCTTTGCAGGTCAGATTGAAGGATGCCTGAGACAAGCAATAAATTCTCCCCCTCTGCTGCTTTGAGAGCACAAATCTGCCAACGGATCACCTCTTGTTTGTTCAGATAGACTGACCCATCATTTGACTTGCTTGGATGGTGCACAGTTTAATTTTTTCCTTTCTTGGGGGATCAGGGAGTGATTGCGGGAAGCCCATGTTCAAATCATGGGCCACTCGTGAGTTGCAGGGCTCGGGGACGGTGATTTTGACCTTACCCTGCTTGGAGGAGCAGCTGGGAGCTGAGTTAGCTTATTCTCTGGTGAGGACAGTTTCTGCAGGCGCAATGGTTTCCCTGGGCACAGACAGGGGGAGACTGGGATTTCCGGTGCTTGCTTTGGGATACGTGGTTCTTCGATAACCTTAGCACAGAACTGATCACTGTTGCACTCTTAACCGGTTCTTCTGAGCTTGGGGCCCTGAGGCTTTGACTGCTACGGAGATGAATTTGTAGATGGCTTTCCTTCCTTACTCTGGAGGTTTCAAGCTCCGCTATGTTTCTAATGGACCCTTTTAAGTGTTGCACTTCTAGGTTCATTTTCAATCATGAAATGCACTGCTGGCCTTCAGTGTGAGTTGTTTGAAGCTAAAGGAAGATATATAGTCCTACAAACCCTGCCGTGCCTTTGGTTGAAGTATTTAACAACAGATAAGGCCCCGCTACAGCCAACATACTGAAGAGACAGGTACGTAGGGCACATCCAAGTGTTGGACATGGTGGGGTACAAGTGAAGATACCGAGATGCCGAACATCTAGATTAGATCCGTTCACAACTGGTTTATTGACTTTGTTATCTGAGGGGAAGAAAGAGTTCCTCTACTCTCTCAAGAGTCTACCGGCTGGTGTAAGAATCAAATTGACATGAGACAGAATAAGAGGAGAAAATCAGATCTAATTTTGTAGCCACCGGAAATCCACATAAACGTGGGATTCCTAAGGCAGTCCGCGTGTATCAGCCTGAATGAGGGAGAAGGGGACAGGGACCTGGGCTTCAAAGGGAAGGAAAGCCCTTCACAGGAAGAAGAAAAATTGGAAATATTTGGTAAACAAACGATTGCCAGACTACACAGAAACCACGGAACCTAAGAGAAGAAAAAGCAGGTTTTCTTAGGTGCCTCCCTCTCTCCAACCCCTAGTTCAGGTTCTAATTTATGGTGATTGCTGGGGGGAGGTCACCGGTTCTTCTTGAGTCTTTTAGGCCTTGATTGTTTTCAGCTCAAAGTAATCTGCATGCCAAAGGGGCACATCTTTAGGTGACTCTTTCTGAACCTTGACATTATTATTTCTTTCATGAAATTTACTAGGTTTTGTTGTTGTTGTAGCTTTCTCTATTGGTGAGTGTGAAGTACTCTTAGACTGTGGTTCTGCCTCTATTTTTAACAGTGTGCCTTCGGGTAAGGCTTACCCTCAGTCTCTGGTAGCTTGACTGTAGAGTGGAGATAGAACTTGACCTTCTTTATGTATAGTTATTATAAGTGTAGCTAATGGTCCCAGTTGGAGTCTAAGGTACTGGACATATCTGGACACATCTGGAAGGACTATGAGGTTTGCCAGGAGACAGTTGTTAATAAAGGACCACAGGGTCTCTTGGAAAGGAACCAAGCAAAAAAGGATTCAGGCGCATGAACTTAACACAGGAGTACTGCTAGGAAGCCACAGTAAAAGAAATAGCAGTGTCTTCATAGTCAGAGTCCAAAGGAAAACGATATTGGAGCCCTCGAGTCTAAGGAGCAGATCAGAATAGCCTATATTGGCTGATGAAAATTGCCTTTAGGAAGAATAAGAAAAGAGCTGTGGCAAGAGAAAATGACAGGCCCTGCAGGACTGGGCTCCAGGGTTCTAATGATCCGGAGAGAGGCAATGTCTGTTACTTATTCCTGGACTATGAGGTTTAGTCTTAGTCATGGATGGTACCCTAGTGGCCCATTTACTCGTCAATAGATAGATGGTAATTCAGACACCTTGATACAAATAAGGTGGGGTCAAAAGAAACTGACAGATGTGCACAAGTCCCTAAGGGAGATGGGTTTCTGTTAGTTCACTCCTTTCCCAGAGTGTTCAGGGTGTAGGGACAGAATGGGGACTGGCCAAGTGGGGCTCATTGGTTGTGGGGTAGAGAGAAATGGAGCCAACAGGGAATCCACTTGTCTTTAGCTCTCCTCTGCACTGTGTTCATTTTATTTTGCTTTAATTTTTTTAGAGCATCTTTTTTTTAAAGTTTATTTATTTTTAATAATGTCTACACCCAGCTGGGAGCTCGAGCCTACGACCCCGAGATCAAGAGTCACACGCTCTTGTGACTGTGCTAGCCATGTGCTCCTTGTGTTCTCCCCCCCCTCCATTTCCAACCCTTTACTGGGGCTCTGTCAGCCCCCACCCCCACCCCATGTTCTTTATAGAAGCATGCTCCTGAGAAAGGAACTCACTGGCTGAGCCCTGAGGGCTTTGAATCAGAATGAACTAGGATTCAGGGATTTTAAGCTTTAACTTTAAGCTTGTTTTGTGGTGGGGCTGGAAACTTGACCTAACCAGCATGGGGTCCCGAGTGTGGCCTATGCCACGTGGGCAGGAGTTTCTTTGTGGCAAAGGAGTCGACTGTTGCTCTTAGGGTAACTGAAGTACATGAGAGCAGGCTTCTGCTTTACAGCGTAAGATGAATGTAAGGAGGGGCGCCTGGGTGGCTCAGTGGGTTGGGGCCTCTGCTTTCGGCTCAGGTCATGATCTCAGGATCCTGGGATCGAGCCCCGCATCAGGCTCTCTGCTCAGTGGGGAGCCTGCTTCCCCCTCTCTCTCTGCCTGCCTCTCTGCCTACTTGTGATCTCTCTCTCTGTCAAATAAATAAATAAAATCTTAAAAACAAAAAACATACAAACATGAGGAATCACCTCTCTGTTCCACTGGGGAGTTAGTCTTGCCCGTCAGTTACATGGTGTTTCTCAAGTCCAGGCTTTGTGAAATTGAGTACGGCTCGCCTGCTACCATGATCCCGGCCTGAGGAATGGTTAACGTTCCATACAGCAAATGCTAGTAGCAGCTTTTCTCAAAACAGTGTGTACCATTGTCCCTCAAGGAAATGTAGAAAATAAAAATAGAAAAAATGTAGAAATGTAGAAAAATAAAAAGAGAAAATAAAGGTTACTCGGAGAACATTAGGAAAGCGTCATCATCCTACCTGAACTTCCCTTGGCAAAGCTCAGTAGGCTAACTTCACACTCTTCCGGCAGAAGACAGTGAAACCAAAGGTATTGTGAAACCTGTAGATTTCCTGTTCTCCTTCTTACCATTCAGTTTTTATATCTCTAGGCTGTGCAGACGGTTAAACACAGGAGCAGTTTTATAGGTTTTTCAGGGCACTGATGTCATCTGGGGATAACGTTCTCCACTTATGCATCATGTATGAAAACCAGAACCAGACGCAAATCACAGAGAAATGCAGTTAATGTTTTATGAGTTCATAAATCCAAAGCTCTGACTAGCGCTGGGACCTCCAACGGAAGCCTCTAGCCTTATAATTCAGCAGCTCCAAGGATTAATTTTATCACCCAGAGCTTGGACCGGGAGCTAAAATACATCCACATGCAAATCCAGACCATGGAGGATACCTGAATGCATCTGTGCATGGAGATTTGTGAATGTGCGCTCAGGAAATAGCCTCCTAAGCCTTTTGAGTTGTCGCTTGCTAGTTGCACATATAGTGTGCAGTACCCAGGACAGTAAATGTTCTGTTTAAATCAATCCTCAGTGTTTAATTATAGGAGGACTAGTCCTGTCAAATTGTGTGTGTGTGTACTTCTATGACATTTTATCTCTAGGTTGGTTCTTTTAATTTATGGCTCTCATCTTACAATACCAACTCTACCACCTTGGAGACGTGGTGCGTTGTGACAGAAAGGACATGGACTTTGGAACACGACAAGCTTGAGTAGAAATCCTAATTCTGCTATTTTTTAATTGTGTGACTGTGATTTTGGATAAATCCTTTCATCTCTCTGGACCTCAGTTTTCCCCTCTGTGAAATGGAGACAATAGTTCCTAATTCACATGGCTTCTGTGAGGATTGCATAAGATAATATACAAAAAAAAAAGGATAATATATGTAAGGTATGTGGCCCAACAAATATTTCCCTTCCTTATTTCTCCTTCCGTAAGGTAGCACTTTTAAGCCGTTCTCAGTTCTGTATACCTCTGATTTTTTTCCTCAGAAGAGCAGGTTTTAATGGGAAAATGTGAAAATGCATGAAAGTATTGTGAGTAGTGACACTCATGAAAGATTTCACCCATTTTATAATTTTGCCTGGTGCTGATCTTGTGCCAGAGGGTCTGCGGGTTGTTTCTGTATAACATGAATGTTTATAATAGTCTTACCCCTATACTTTTGTATCTGTCATAGATTAATAATCTAAAATATTTATAGAGGATGCCTGGCCGAAGGCAGAGGCTTAACCCACTGAGCCACCCAGGCATTCCAGCTTCTGACTCTTGATCTCAGCTCAGCTCTTGATCTCAGGATCGTGAGTTCAAGCCCCATGTGGGACTGCATGCTGGGTGTGGAGCCTACTTAAAAAAATCTCTTAAGAAATTAAAAAAAATTTTCTTAAAGATTTTACTTATTTATTTGACAGAGAGAGAGAGAGATCACAAGTAGGCAGAGAGGCAGGCAGAGAGAGAGGGGGAAGCAGGCTCCCTGCCGAGCAGAGAGCCCGATGCGGGGCTTGATCCCAGGACCCTGAGATCATGACCTGAGCCAAAGGCAGAGGCTTTAACCCACTGACCCACCTAGGCGCCCCTAAAAAATTAAAATATTTAATAAACATCATAGTCATCACTCCATTTCTGTCTTATCCAGAAATTCTACTCTTTACCATTCATTTTTTTAAAGATTTTATTTATTTATTTCACACAGAGAGAGAGAGAGAGGGAGAGAGAGAGAGATTGCACGTACACGCACAAGCAGGGGAAGCAGCAGAGGGAGAGGCAGAAGCAGGCTCTCCATTGAGCAGGAAGCCCAATGTGGGGCTCCATCCCAGGACCCTGGGATCATGACCTTAGCTGAAGGCAGACGCTTAATGACCGAGCCACCCAGGTGCCCCTACTCTTAACCATTCTTACTTTGAATTCAGAGTCACTGTGTTAAGGGGATGTCTTGAGGGATTGATGGTGTAAAAGTTGTACTTTTCTATAGATTTGATTATTAAACAATTAGCTACTGAAGGATGTGGAGTTTAGCCAGGGTATACAATAGAGGTATTTCTATTGCTTTTTTTCTTGGGTAGAGGAGGTGAGCACAAGATGGAGAGACCTCTAGGACTGGGAGACTGAGTTTTTTATATGAAAGAAGAGAAAGGATGCTACTAATTTTTTTTTTAATATTTAAGGTTTTGTTTCCTTTCATTTATGTCTTTAAAAGTCAGGTTTATTGACCTTTTCAAAGAATTGGCTTTTGGTTTTGTTGATTCTTTGTATTGTTTTTCTGTTTCCATTGACATTTGTATTTTCTTTATTTTTTCCCTACTGCTTGCATTGAATTTATTTTTCTTGTCTTAAGGTGAAGTTTATATTGTTGTTTAAGATTTTTCTTCTAATTATAGTCATTCAATGCCATACATTTTATTCTAAACACTGTTTTAGCTGCATCCCACGAATTTTGATAGGCATGCTTTTGTTTTATGAGTTATTCAGAAGTTTGTTGTTTAATATCCAAATGTTTGAGGATTTCTCTGATTTTTTGTTATTAGTTCTACTTTAGTAACTTTTCAGTCAGAAAATATGCTATAAATGATTTCAATTTAAAAAAAATGGAGTATTTTTTTTTAATATTTTACTTTATTTATTTGACAGTGAGGAGAGAGATCACAAGTAGGCAGAGAGGCAGGCAGAGAGAGAAGGGGAAGCAGGTTCCCTGCCCATCAGAGAGCCCGACACGGGGCTCGATCCCAGGACCCTGAGATCATGACCTGAGCCAAAGGCAGAGGCCTTAACCCACTGAGCCACCCAGGCGCCCTGAGGATTTTTTTGATCCAGAATATAGCCTATTTTGTTGAATGCTCCACATACAATTTTGTGTCTGTAGAATAGAGTGTTTAAGGGTGAGCAAGTTTTCAACTTATTTTTTAAAGATTTTATTTTTAAGCAATCTCTACACCCAACGTGGGGCTCAAACTCACAACCTGCAGATCGAGTCACATGCTCTACTAAGCCTGGCAGGCACCCCACAAATTTTCAGTTTTAAGAGATAATTCCAAATCGGGAGTGCCTGACAGGCTCAGTCAGAAGAACATGAGTCTCTTGGGGCGCCTGGGTGACTCAGTGGGTTAAGCCGCTGCCTTCGGCTCAGGTCATGATCCCAGGGTCCTGGGATCGGGCTCCCTGCTCAGCGAAGAACTTGCTTCTCTCTCTCCCTCTGCCTGCGGCTCTGCCTGCTCATGCTCTCTCTCACTCTCTCTCTCTGACAAATAAATAAAATCTTTAAAAAAAAAAA
>JAPYYJ010002792.1:0-12320 GCA_028533885.1 Nasua narica | reverse complement strand
TCCTCAGTATTGGGGAGCATAATCCGAGGAACCAGAGGCAGGCAACATCTCAGTGCGTATTGCTGATTTCAGCTTTTCTACTCTGAAGTCAACTCAGCATTTTAGAGTTGCACGGAGCCAAGAACAAACACATGCCCACCACACCCTATGTTCTAAGTACTGAGAGCACCCGGCAGCGGGAAGGGGAGTGAGTGTGGGGCAGAGCCTGGCAGAGGGTCTGGCAGGAGGAGGTGGCCCTGGGAGAGGAAGCCCCAGCTCCCGGCTGAGCCTGCTGCTAGGGTAGCGGGAGACCGGAGACGGAGCACTCAGAGATAGGTATACACAATGGAATGTTATGCCTCCATCAGAAAGGATGAATACCGAACTTTTGTATCAACATGGACAGGACTGGAAGAGTTTATGCTGAGTGAAATAAGTCAAGCAGAGAGAGTCAATTATTATATGGTTTCACTTATTTGTGGAGCAAAAGGAATAACATGGAGGACATTGTGAGAAGGAAAGGAAAAGAGAATTGGGGGAAATTGGAGAGGGAGAGAAACCATGAGAGACTGCAGACTCTGAGAAACAAACTGAGGGTTTTGGAGGGGACAGGGATGGGGGGTTGGGCAAGCCTGATGGTGGGTATTGAGGGGGGCACATACTACATGGAGCACTGGGCGTCGTCCATGAACAATGAATCTTGGAACACTGAAAAAATAAAATTAAATTTAAAAAATCCCAAATTTTTATGCAAGATAAATTTTATTGGCAATAAACTTACATCATTAATTTTTGATGTTATGTTCCATTTTTCATTGTTTACATATAACACCCAGTGCTCCATGCAATACGTGCCCTCCTTAATACCCGTCACCAAGCTCACCCATTCCCCCATCCCCCTCCCCTCTAAAACCTTCAGTTTGATTCGTGGAGGCCATAGTCTCTCATGGTTCATATGCCCCTATTGTTAGGTATTTTATTCTTTTTGTTACAATAGTAAATGGGATAGTTTTTTTAAACTTTTTTCCTGCTACTGCACTATTATTGTATAGAAGTACAATAGATTTCTGTATATTTATTTTGTATCTTGCAACTTTACTGAATTTATTTATTACTTATAATACTTATAATGTCTTTATATTTCATAAGTTAAATCTCCTACAGCAGTATTTTGGATATTTCCAGTTCTTTGAATTTCTATATGCATTTTAGAATCATTGTCAGCTGTTGACCTACACATACACAATATTGTGCTTTTAATTGTGATAATATTTAAACCATAAATCGATTTTAAGGAGAATTGATTTTTTTTAAAGAGTTTATTTGACAGAGAGAGAGATCAATCGCAAGTAGGCAAAGAGGCAGACAGAGAGAGAGGGGGAAGCAGGCTCCCCGCTGAGCAGAGAACCTGACGCGGGGCTCGATCCCAGGACCCCGAGATCATGACCCGAGCCGAAGGCAGAGGCTTTAACCCACTGAGCCACCCAGGCGCCCCAGAATTGATTTTTTAAAAAAGATTTTATTATTTATTTGACAGAGAGAGATCACAAGTAGGCAGAGAGGCAGGCAGAGAGAGAGAGGAGGAAGCAGGCTCCCTGCTGAGCAGAGATCCTGATGCTGGGCTTGATCCCAGGACCCTGAGATCAGGACCTGAGATAAAGGCAGAAGCTTTAACCCACTGAGTCACCCAGGCGCCCGAGAATTGACATTTTTAATCAGTGTTTTCAATCCATGAAATGGGTATCAGTTTATTTAGGTCTACCTTAAGTTTTCTCAATTAAGTTTCGTG
Source organism: Nasua narica (assembly GCA_028533885.1). Lineage (NCBI taxonomy): Eukaryota > Metazoa > Chordata > Mammalia > Carnivora > Procyonidae > Nasua > Nasua narica. The sequence goes on along the minus strand of JAPYYJ010002792.1, from coordinate 10,552 downwards.
GTTTTTTCCAAATATTTTCTTCCATTAACTGGTGACTTTTTGTGTTGGTGGTGGTTTCCTTTGCCATTCAAAAGCTTTTTATTTGGGAATAATGCCAATAGTTTATTTTTGCTTTCATTTCCCTTGCTTGGGTAGACATATTCATAAATATGTTGCTAAGGACAGTGTCCAAAGGATTACTGTATAAACATATTCTATTTTCCCTACCTACTTTAGATATATAGTTGTTAACCCTTATTACTTACATGTATTACATGTATTAATTAGAATTCTAAATCTTCAGAATCCATAAATCCTAGTGAAAACAAAGAAGTAAGCAATTGTGGACTGGCAAATTTATAAATACATAGCATAATTTCTAGAAGTCTATGTTTCTTCATAGCAAATTTTTCAGTGTATCACAGAACATGCTATTACTAGGCCCAAATATTTCTGTCTTTCTAAAAAATTAAGTCAAAAATGAACTTATGTTTAGCATTTGATGTTTATCTTGTTTTGAAATGATTTATATATCCAATGACTAATTGTTTTGTTTAACTTAATATAAACTTCTTATCTGCATTATTTAAGTTTATTTAAGTTACTTGCTTTTAACAGTTGTGTTTGTATTAGACATTAAACAGCTAACCATCATCTTAGGTTACTTTTCTTTTTGACAAATTTTGAAGACATGCTTGCTTATTTTTATTAAGCAAACTTTTATTTGTCAAAGATTACCCCAATCATGTGAACATGAAACACATTTAAGTTAGTCTATATTTCTGATATTATACTTGATTTATAGAAACACTTAATTATATTTAAGGCAATTAAGTAGAGTTTGGTAATACTATCTGGAAGTAGAAAAATATCACATGTCTATAATATACATGTGTAGCTACACATAAATATACAGACACAGAGATCTTATAGATTTTACTTAACATTTTTTAAAAATTTGATTTTATTTTTTCAATGTTCTAAGATTCATTGTTTATGCACCACACCCAGTGTTCCATGCAATACGTGCCCCCCTTAATACCCACCACCAGGCTCACTCATTCCCCGACCCTCATCCCTTCCAAAACCTTCAGTTTGTTTCTCAGAGTCCACAGTCACTCATGGTATATCTTCCCCTTCTATTTCCCCCAATTTAGTTTTCCTTTCCTTCTCACAATGTCTTCCATGTTATTCCTTATGCTCCACATGTAAGTGAAACCATAGGATAATTGACTTTCTTTGCTTGACTTATTTCACTCAGCATAATCTCAACCAGTCCTGTCCATGTTGCTTTAAAATTTTAAACCACAGGCAGAAGAGAGAAGAACCACATGGTCCTTTCAATTGACGCAGAAAAAGCATTTGACAAAATTCAGCATCCGTTCCTAATTAAAACTCTTCAAAGTATAGGGACAGAAAGAACATTCCTCAACATCATAAAATCCATCTATGAAAAGCCCACAGCAAATATCATTCTCAATGGGGAAAAGCTGACAGCCTTCCCTTTGAGATCAGGAACATGACAAGGATGCCCACTCTTGCCACTCTTGTTCAAAATGGTACTAGAAGTCCTAGCAACAGCAATCAGACAACAAAAAGAAATAAAAGGTATTCAAATTGGCAAAGAAGTCAAACTCCCTCTCTTGACAGATGACATGATACTTTATATGGAAAACCCAAAAGACTCCACCCCCAAACCACTAGAACTCATACAGCAAGTCAGTAATGTGGCAGGATGCCGCCTCCTGACAGTGCACGGGAGAAGAATGAGGCACAAACAAGTCAGCTGCAAGAGACCGGGAGCAGGGGACGACAGCAGAAAAGACTGTTGCCCCGAACCATTCCATAGTCTCATATTTATTAGAAAGTAGATAACAACCAACAAAGAAGCCAGAGTAGGTCACACACTGACCATGAGTTTTGCAGATAAATAAGAAGAAAGGCAAAATATGTCTGGTCATGTAGTGCACGACCTATAGTGAGCAAACCCAAACAAGAGGGTCATCTAACTAACTGCAGGTGCTCTCTGGGTAAGGGGAGATAACGGAAAAATGAAGCAGGCAGCATTCCGCCCTGAACGAGCCGGGCATCCCCAGCTGCTCGGCTTCAAGGACGTGTATCGTCCTCTCCCCCAGAGGCTCGTTGCCAGTACATGTTTTTCTTAAGGCTATATCTAAGCATGCTTGATAACTTGTATAATTTCTCATAAGTTATATTTTAAGCAGTACATTGTTCTGAGGGACGGTTACAGCAGGATACAAAATCAATGCACAGAAATCAGTTGCTTTCCTATACACTAACAATGAAAATATGGAAAGGGAAATTAGAGAATCGATTCCATTTACTGTAGCACTAAGAACCTTAAGATACCTGGGAATAAACCTAACCAAAGAGGTAAAGGATCTGTACTCGAGGAACTACAGAATGCTCATGAAAGAAATTGAAGAAGACACAAAAAGGTGGAAAAGCATTCCATGCTCATGGATTGGAAGAATAAACATTGTTAAAATGTCTATAATGCCCAGAGCAATCTATACTTTCAATGCCATCCCGATCAAAATTCCACTGGCATTTTTCAAAGGGCTAGAACAAACAATCCTAAAATTTGTATGGAAACTGAAAAGACCCCGAGTTGCTAAGGAAATGTTGAAAAAGAAAAACAAAGCTGGGGGCATAACATTGCCTGATTTCAAGCTTTGCTACAAAGCGGTGAAGTTTCAACTTCTCTAGATAAATACCAAGGAGCCCGATTGCTGGATCTTATGGTAAGAGTATGTTTAGTTTTATAAGACATAGCCAGCTCTTTGGGCATCTGGGTGGCTCAGTTGGCTAAGCTACTGCCTTCGGCTCAGGTCATGATCCTGGAGTCCTGGGATCGAGTCCCACATCGGGCTCCCGGCTCTATGGGGAGTCTGCTTCTCCCTCTGACCTTCTCACCTCTCATGCTCTCTCTCACTCTCTCTCTCAGATAAATAAATAAATAAAATCTTAAAAAAAAAAAAAAAGAAATAGCCAGCTCTTTACCAAAGCTGTTATACTATTTTGCATTCCTATCAACAATGAATGAAAGTTCTTATTGTTCCACATTTCATCAGCATTTGGTATTGTGAGGTATTTTGGATTTTGGCCATTCTATAGATGTGTGTTAGTATCTTATTGTTTTTTGTTTTTTTAAGATTTTTTATTTATTTATTTATTTATTTATTTATTTATTTATTTATTTATTTATTTAAGGGAGAGGGGCAGAAGGAGATGGAGTGAAAGAGAGAATCCTCAAGAAGACTCTCTGCTGAGCTGGGAGCCTGATGATGATGTGGGGCTCAATCTCAGGACTCTGAGATCATGACCTGAGCTGAAACCAAGAGTTGGCCATGTTACTACTTAACCAATGGAGCCACCCAGGTGCCCCTTATTGTTGTTTTAATTTGTAATTCTCTGATGTTGAAAATCCTTTTTATATGCTTATTTGCCATCTGTATGTTGTTTTTTTTTTCTATCTGTATGTCTTCTTTAGTGAGATGTTTGCATAGGTCTTTTGCCCACTATTTTTAAAAGATTATTTATTTATTTATTTATTCGACAGAAAGAGACATAGCAAGAGAGGGAACACAAGCAGGGGGAGTGGGAAAGAGAGAAGCAGGCCTCCCGCTGAGCAGGGAGCCCAGTGCAGGGCCTGATCCCAGGACCCCGAGATCATGACCTCAGCTAAAGCCACACAGTTAATGACTAAGACCCCCAGGCACCCCTTTTGCCCATTTTTAAATCAGGTTCTTCACTTCTTACTGTTTAGCTTTAAGAGGTATATATATAGTCCTTTATCAGATGTGTCTTTGAAATATTTTCTTCTAGTCTGAGGCTTGTTTTCTTATTCCTTTTGTCACTTTCATTTTTAAAAGACATTTTTCATTTGGCATAGAATTTTGTTTAGGAGTTATTTTTCTTTAGAATTTTAAAGCTATCATTAAACCCTCTTTTAGACCCCATAAAATTTCAAACTACCATTTTCTTGAAGGGGTAATCATTTCCTCTTTGGAGGCTTTAAAGACGTCCTCTTTGGGGCACCTGGGTGGCTTAGTGGGTTCAGCTTCTACCTTTGGCTCAGGTCACGATCTCGATCTCAGGGTCCTGGTGTCGAGCCCGGCATTGGGACTCTCCCTGCCTGCCTCTCTGCCTACTTGTGATCTCTTTCTCAGTCAAATAAATAAATAAAATCTTAAAAAAAAAAAAAAAAAAGTCTTTCTCTTTGACTGGATCTTTACAGTTTCGTTATGATGTATCTATGTATGTATTTCTTTTTGTTTATCCAGATTTACTGTTTCTTTCATATGTTTATATCTTATTTGTTCTGGAAAATTCTCAGTCTTTTTTTACTATTGCTTTTGCTATTCTTGCTCTTCTCTCCTAAAACTGATTAAATATTTGCTAAAACTTTTTTTGCTGAATCCTTTGTATTAAAAGATATCCTTTACATATCTATCTTTGCTACAGACCACCATGCACTTTCTAAATAATAGACCCTGTTATATCTTCTAGTTCACTAATTTTTCTTTCTGCTGTATCCAATGTGCTTTATCCAATCTGATTCAAAGTAAATCCACTGAGACTTAAATTTTATTTATTGTATTTTTAATTTTAAGAAGTTATACTCATCTCTTTCATATATTCCGTTGATATTTTTTCCATGTTCTATAGATATTTTAAAGTTTATAATTTTTTTCTTTTTTTAAATTTTTAAAATTTTATTTTGTTTTTTCAGTGTTCTAAGATTCATTGTTCATGCCGGGCATTTCTCCAAAGAAGACATACAAATGGCTAACAGACACATGAAAAAATGTTCATCGTCATTAGCCATCAGGGATATTCAAATCAAAACCACATTGAGATACCCCCTTACACCAGTTAGAATGGCCAAAATCAACAAGACAATAAACAACAAATGCTGGAGAGGATGTGGAGAAAGGGGAACCCTACTCCACTGTTGGTGGGAATGCAAGTGGGTGCAGCCACTTTGGAAAACAGTGTGGAGATTCCCGAAGAAATTAAAAATAGAGGTGACCTATGACCCTGCAATTGCACTACTGGGTATTTACCCCAAAGATACAGATGTAGTGAAAAGAAGGGCCATATGTACCCTAATGTTCGTAGCAGCAGTGGGCCACAATCGCCAAACTGTGAAAGAGCCAAGATGCCCTTCAACACATGAATAGATAAAGAAGATGTGGTCCATATACACAATGGAATATTACTCAGCCATCAGAAAGGATGAATACCCAACTTTTGTATCAACATGGATAGGACTGAAGGAGATTATGCTCAGTGAAATAAGTCAAGCAGAGAAAGTCAATTATTATATGGTTTCACTTACTTGTGGAGCATAAGGAATAACATGGAGGACATTAGGGGAAGGAAAGGAAAAATGAATTGGGGAAAATTGGAGGGGGAAGTGAACCATGAGAGATTGTGGAAACAAATTGAGGGTTTTGGAAAGGAGCAGGGTGGGGGAACAAATTGAGGGTTTTGGAAAGAAGCAGGGTGGCGCCTGGTGGTGGGTATTAAGGAGGGCAGGAATTGCATGGAGCACTGGGTGTGGTACATAAACAATGAATCTTGGAACACTGAAAAAATAAAATAAAATATAAAAAAATTTAAATAAAAAAGTTTAGGAAAAATTAAAAATATAGAATGAGAAAAAATAAAATTAAAAAAATTTAACTTTGAAAGACTAAAGAATCATGAGGAAAAAGTCGTGAATTCTGTGTTTTGCATTCCCCTAGCTCTGGAGTTCTGCAGTTCTCATTGATTGGTGAACTTGGTTTTGGCTGGATGTTCTTGCTGATCTTCTGGAAAGGGGGCCTGTTGCAAAAATTTTTTTTTTTAATTTCATTTATTTATTTGACAGAGAGGAGAGAGATCACAGGTAGGCAGAGAGGCAGGCAGAGAGAGAGGGGGAGGCAGGCTCCCTGCTGAGCAGAGAGCTTGATGCGGGGCTCAATCCCAGCACCCTTAGATCATGACCTCAGCTGAAGGCAGAGGCTTTAACCCACTGAGCCACCCAGGCGCCGCTGTTGCAACAATTCTTAAATGTCTTTGCCAGAGGCGGAATTGTACCGCCCTTGCCAGGGGCAGGGCTAAGTAATCTGCTCACGTTTGCTCTTGGAAGCTTTTGTTCCCTGAGTGCTTTCCGTACAGCTTTGGAGGAGGAGAATGAAGATGGCAGCCTCCCAGTCTCTAGCTCCCTCAGAGAAAAGCAGTTAGTCCCTCCCGTCTCCAGTCTCCGGCCACACTCCAAGCTTAACCAGCCTGTGACCGAGCTTTTCTATCTCTGGTGCACGGCCAGTCTGGAGTCTCCAAACCTAGCAGATTCCTGCAGCGCCCTCCTGCACTGCTCTTCCTGGAGGAGGGAGGTGAGTCTCCCCGGATCTGCCACTTATGGGGTCCCTGTTCAATGAGCAGTGGCCCAACCGTGCCTCAGATCACAGTTTAAGGTAACCTCAAGCAGACAGCTCACTCCTCGGCTCCATCTCTGCAGCTGGCTTCCCCAATCCGTTACCTCTGCCACCCTCAGACACCCCCTGTCTTTCTGTGACCCCATCAGTCTTGAGACCACACTGTCCCCACGAGCGTTCTACCCCCTAGTTTACCTCTGAAGCCACATCCCTCAGTGGAGCAGATTTCTAAAAGTTCCAATTCTGTTCTCTGCTGCTCTACCGCTTGCCGGGAGCCGGCCGCTCCCCCCATGATCTATCCTCCCGCCTCAGATTCACTTCTCCGCGCATATCCTACCTTCCAGAAAGTGGTTGCTCTTCTGTTCCTAGGATTGCTGCTCTTCTTCTTTTTGATCTCCTGTTGAGTTTGTAGGTGTTCAGAATGGTTTGATAACTATCTAACTGAACTCCTGGGACCTGCCAAAATTTAAGTCACCTACTCTTCTGCCATCTTGCTCCTCCCACTCCTGCCCCCTTCCTCCCCGCCCCTGTTTACTGTTTTTGCTAGTTCTCATGCATTTTGCCATGTTTATTGTGCCTGTTTCTATCTTTGGCTAGGAGTTGGTAATTAACCTTGTAAAATTAAATTTGAGATGTCTTTAAGGTCTCAGGTAGAAGTTCCTTCCACTAGAATTGCTTTATTACTTACTTTTTCATGGTCCTTGTAGATACCACTAGTCAGGAACAACCCCAAAGTAACTCTACACAGCCTGGACCTAAGCTATGATTCACCCGGATGTAAATCTGAATGAGGGCCCAACTGTGGACCCTACTTCTTATGCCCAGTTTTGTTTTTTCTAATTCTTATACTCTACTTTTGCCATAGAAGAAGTTTAGGAAAGCACCTTCCTGTTACAGATTTGTTAGAATTTTTTAAGAGTGTATTTTGTTCTTTGGTGGTTTTTTTTTTTTATTCAATTGAAAAATATTTTTTATTGCAGTAAAATGTATGCATAACATAAAATTGGCCATTTTAACCATTTTAAGTATATAGTTCAGTAGTATTAACATTGTTGTGCAACAATTAAACCTCACATTTCATATAAATAAGTAAGTAAAGCTCAAGAGGCCATCTTGTCCAATGTCACACAGATGATTGGTGGAAGAGCTCTGCATTGTCAGCTTTTCGTATTCATTCACTTTATGGATAAGGAAATCAAGTTCAGAAAGGTAAAGTGTCTTTGATCGTGGCAGGAAGAGGACTAGTCACATCTACAGACCTCATAGTCCAATGCTTGGCTTTCTCCACCTCACTGCTTCAGAATGCCCCAACCTCCCTCACCATTTTCCTTTCCTAGTCTTTCTACAGAAATTCCAGGACTTTGTGCACCAAAATGTGAGTTTCACACAGCCAGTTATCACCTAAAAATTATTTTCTTTTTTTCCCCAAATATGTTTATTTTATTTTTTCAGTGTTCCAAGATTGGTTGTTCATGCACCGCACCCAGTGCTCCATGCAATACGTGCCCTTCTCAATACCCACCCGCAGGCCCACCCCCCGCACCCCCGCCCCTCCAAAATGCTCAGTTTGTTGTTCAGAGTCCACAGTCTCTCCTGGTTCATCGCCCCCTCCAATTTCCTCCCATTCACCCTTCCTTTCCTTCTCACAATGCCCTCCATGATTTTCCTTATGCTCCACACGTGAGATCATAAGATAATTGACTCTCTCTGCTTGACTTATTTCACTCTGCATAATCTCTTCTAGTCCCATCCATGTTGATACAAAAGTTGGATATTCATCCTTTCTGATGGAGGCATAATATTCCAATGTATAGATGTACCATATCTTCCTTATCCATCCATCTGTTGAAGGGCATTCTGGTTCTTTCCACAGTTTGGCAATTGTGGCCATTGCTGCTATGAACATTGGGGTACATGTGACCCTTCTTTGTACTAAATCTGCTTCTTTGGGGTAAATACCCAGTAGTGAAATGACAAGGTCACAGGGTAGCTCTATTTTTAATTTCTTCAGGAATCTCCACACTGTTTTCCAAGGTGGCTGCACCAACTTCCATTCCCACCAAAAGTGGAGGAGGGTTCCCCTTTCTCTACATCCTCTCCAGCATTTGTTGTTTACTGTCTGGTTGATTTGGGCCATTCTAACTGGTGTAAGGTGGTATCTCAGTGTGGTTTTGATTTGAATCTCCCTGATGGCTAAAGACGATGGACAATTTTTCATGTGTCTGTCAGTCATAAAAAAGATTTTCTAAACTGGTGCTTGGCACGTGTCAAATCCATTGGCTGCCATATGTCTTCACACCAGACTTCAGTAGTTTGTCAGTTATGGATTAAAGACACTACTTGCCAACATTTCCCACCACCGCTAAAGTTTTTCATGCATTGTTTTTGGCTGCAAATTAAGTTTAAGGCATTGGGAGAGTCATTTAGATTATTTGTAATACATTATATACATTGGGATTAATTTGATTAAACATATGGTCATTTACATATAACAACTGATAATTTATTGAACACTACATTTGAAACTAATGATACTATAAGTTAGCTAATTGAATTTAAAAAAATAAAAAATCTAAAAAATAAAAATGATGCTACCCCCCTTCCCCCACCAAAAATAAACTTCAGAAAATGGGACCTGTCTCATAATATTGTAGGTTTCCCCCAGTATGAGGGCAGGATAGTCACAAGATTCAAGCTGGTCAAAGAAAGGACATGTGCCCACCAAGATTCCAAAGCAGGTCCATGATGAGGGTCAAACGGCATTCAGTATCTATGATTATGCTTTAACAAGAGGTATAACAAGAATTATGCTTGTTTTGTTATCAGGAAATTCTATTATGTTTTGTCTTCAATAAAATATCTGTATCAGTTCTAACACGGATCATACAAACATGTAAGCAAATATGAGCTGAAGGTTTAAACATGCCTTCTTCCTATAGTCCCAGATGTCAATAGGCCTTTTTTTTTTTTTTAAGATTTTATTTATTTATTTGTCAGAGAGAGAGCGCGCGCAAGCAGGGGGAGTGGCAGGCAGAGCAGGCATAGGGAGAACCAGGCTCCCCACCAAGCAAGGAGCCCCATGTGGGACTCCATCCCAGGACCCTGGGATCATGACCTGCGCCGAAGGCAGCGGCTTAACCAGCTGAGCCACCCCAACAGGCTTTTAAACAAATAAAAACAAGTTAAAATTCACATGCAATGAATCTGGAAATAGACCAAATACCTTTCAAGTGGGGAATGGATAAGCAAACTATGGTACAATACACAATGGTATATAGAAATGAGCTACTTATATAATGCGTTAATATAGAACTTCAAAAGCATTATGCTAAATGAAAGAAGCCAAACTGTAAAGGCTGCCTCCTGTGTGATTCCATTCATGACAGTCTTACAAACGCAAACCTGGACTGTGGACTCTGAGCAACAAACTGAGGGCTTTGGAGGGGCGGGGGTGCGGGGGGTGGGCCTGCGGGTGGGTATTGAGAAGGGCACGTATTGCATGGAGCACTGGGTGCGGTGCATGAACAACCAATCTTGGAACACTGAAAAAATAAAATAAACATATTTGGGGAGAAAAAAACCCGCAAACCTGGAAGGAAAGAAATCAGATGCGTGCTTGTGAGTGGACTGAGGGGGGTAGAAGGGCCTGACTACAAAGGGGTGTGGGGAAATTGTGGGGATGACTGAAGGGTTCTGTATTTTGGTTGTTGTGGTGGTTACATAACTGTAAACACTTGTTAAATCTCACAGAACTGCACCCCTAAAAGGGCAAATCTTACTGCATGTATGTTTTACCTTAATTTTTTTAATGGGAGAAAAATCAATGAATATACCTGCATTCACTTTTTCAGCTTATATTTACTGATCACCTACTATGTGCCAAATACTTAGGTAGTTTTTATTTTATGTGAAGCGATGAATGTGCCAAGCATTTTGATCTTGGTAACCATTCCACAATGTACATGTATATCAAATCATTATATTGTACACCTCAAATATATACAATTATATTTGTCAACTATTCTCCAATAAAGCTAGGGGGGAAAAGGTATAAGCAGGAATCTTACCGGTAGCAGTTTAGACAATTTCACTGCCTAATTTTTATTAGGAGTATATTTTGAATTTTA
>JAPYYJ010002791.1:0-12321 GCA_028533885.1 Nasua narica | reverse complement strand
TTTCAGTCTACATCTTCTATATGGCTTCACACTCTCATGTTTCTGGCTTTATCATCTTCTAATTTCTCCTATATTCCTATTTTTATTTACTGTACTTTATACACAACCAGTATATTTTTACCCCAAGATTTTGCTTTCTTCCCTGCCTGCACTGTTGTTGCCTGCTTATCTACATGGCTTAATCTTATATTTCCTATAACTTCTTACTTAAGAAGCATATTGTCCATAAAACTTTGTTTAACACAGACCATACTCTTCCTTTTTATCTCTTATCCTCATCTAACATATTACATATTCTAGGTATTTATATTAACTACCCACCTTACCATAATGTTAGCTTCATGAGCTATTTTTGTTCTATGTGCAATATCTAGAAAAGGATGTGACACTTAGTGCTCAATTAATAATTGTTGGTTGAATGAATGAATGAATAATACATGTGTATATATGTGTGTGAGAGTAAGTATGAAAAGCTATCCAAGGGAAAAATAAACACCAAATTCAAGGAAAAAGTAGATGCCAATTCAAGAGCCTAACCTCTTAGGCAGAATGAATCCAGGAAAAACTGGCAATCTGAGAATTACACAAGCAGCTTCAACAGCATTTGTGTTTTCTTATTTCTTTAATGGAGCAGTGAATATCTGAGTGTTTGTTGTATTATCATTTGAATAGCTTTAGATCTAAAATTTATAAAATTATTTGTTATATGAAGATAATTTGTTAATCATACTGTAATATAATTATTAAACTAATTGGATAAAAAATCGATCAGTATGACATCAAGTAGACTTCTTGAAAACTAATTTTATAATTTCTGTACATATGTTGAAAGATAAATTGCTTGAAAATATCAAGAGTTAAAAGAATACTATAAAGATTTATAACAACAAATGTGAAAATTTATATTAAATATTTCTTAAAGATAGGGGCACCTGGGTGGCTCAGTCGTTAAGCATCTGCCTTCAGCTCAGGTCATGATCCCAGGGTCTTGGGATCAAGCCCAGCATCAGGCTCCCTGCTCAGCGGGAAGCCTGTCTTCCTCTGACCCTGCTTGTGTTCCCTCTTTTGCTGTGTCTTTCTCCGTCAAATAAATAAATAAAATCTTCAAAAAAAAATCTCCTAAAAATATAAAGCCAGAAATTTGACCCCCAAACATAGGAACAAATAAGTAGAATCATCAATGAAAGATCTACAACCAAAATAATATTATTTTGAGATACTTTTATAGGGAGAGTTTTAGCCAGTCTTTAAAGAGCAGACAACTTCTATATTACACAACCTGTTCCCAAAATGGAGGGACAAGCTACACCTCTCAACTTCTCTTATGGTGTATGTATAAGCTTGAAGTTTTAAGAATTCTTGACAATATCAAAGTATAAAAAAATTCAGTACTATTTAATAAATGACCAAAAAACCAAGACCATAAGTGAAATATTAATATGTTAAACTAATTGCTTTTTAAAAAAATTATTTCATGATAAAATAGAGTTAAGTTTTGATACTAAATGATGATTTAGTATTCACTATATTAATAGATCAAAGAAGAAAGAACATACAGAGCCCTCAAGTGAGGTAAGAAAAAAAATTTGGGGTGCCTGGGTGGCTTAGTTAAGTAACCAACTCTTGATTTTGTCTCAGGTTATGATCCCAGGGTCATGAGTTGGAGCCCTGAGTCTGGCTCTGTGCTCAGTGGGGATTCTGCTTGTCCCTCTGCCCCTCCCTCTGCTTGTGCTCCCCTGCCTCTTTCTCAAATAAATAAATAAATAAATAAATAAATAAATAAATAAATCTTTAAAAAAAGAAAAAAATCATAATATTGAATAGTCATTTATGATAGAAATGTGAAATTTTTAATTGAAAGATTTCCTTAATTTGTTAAAAGGTGTTTACCCCTTACCTTCAGCAAACCTCATAGCTAATAAAACAATAGCAGTATCTCCTTTGAAAACCGGAACAAAACAAGACTTTTTTTTCTCTTTAACCTTCTACATGTTTTAACCAGTGTAGAGAGGATTATGAATTCAATGTTGAATAGAAGTAGTAAAAGCAAATATTCTTGCCACTGACCTAATCTTAGGGGTAAAAACAAATATTTTTGCTGTGGCTACAATCTTAAGGTGAAAGTATCCAGTCTTCAATATGAAGGATAATGTCAACTATAGATTTTTTTATAGCTAACTCTTACATATTTGTGTTTCATTTTGCATAGTTTCTATTGTTTTCTCTTCAAATTTGGATATATCTTTCTACTCTAAGCTATGACCTTCCATTAAGGTCTCATTCTGTGTATAATTTCATCTCAGATATTATTCTTACTTCTACAATTTTTTCTTCTTAACATATTAAAACATAAAAAATATGTTAACATTTTAACATACAGTTAACAATAATGGCTTAATGTCCTTTTCTACAAATCCTAACATCTGTATCAGCTCTGTCAGTTTCCAGTGATTGTTTTTCCTCTCATTAAAGGTCATATTTTCTTTTTTCTTATCATGACTGGTTCTATGATTGGATGCCAAACATTTCAAATTTTATAATGAAATGGTACATATAGTTTTGATTTTCTGTAAATAGTTTGATCTTTGTTCCAGGAGAAGGATTAGTTAGCTAGAAACAATGAATCCATTTTGGTCTTGCTTTTATGATTTTTTTTTGGGTGTTTCTAGAACAGTGCTAAGTATTGGGCTCATTATTCCCCATTCCTGAGGCAAGACTCCAGAGTCTTCCACTCAATGCCCTATTAATCTTGAGATTTTCCAGTCTGACTCAGGGGAATGAATACTATTGTGTGAGCACCAGTTTCCTTTAATCTTTTTGAACGTTCTGCCTCCACATTCTCATATATTTCTTTCACATGCATGAACTACTCAGGTTTTTGCTGAATACTCACAGGGAGACTGGCGGCAGATATCTGAAATTTCTCCCAGGGCATTTCTCCCTTCTCCAACACTCTCTCTTGTAAATTATAGCCATTTAGTTCTCCCTGGGGTCTCTACTCAGAGTCTTCAATTCAGGAATCTTCTGGGCTCTGCACCAGGCTTGGAAGTTTTTGCAAGTCAATAAACTGGGATAAGGCTCTTCTGGTTTGGTTTGGTTCTCCTCTTTCAGGTATCACTGTCTTCTGTTGTCTAATGTTCAGCATCTTAAAAACCATCTTTTTAAGGCAGTGAAAATACTCTGGTAGCAAAATGATGATATATGTCATTATACATTCATCCAAATATAGAATATACAATACCATGAGTGATCTCTAATGTAAACTATGAATGATATAGGTGATTATGATGTGTCAGTGTAGGTTCATAAATTGTAACAAATGTACCATTAAATGGGGGTATTGATAATGAGGAACACCATGCCTGTGTGGGGGCAAGAGAGAGATGAGAAATCTCAATACTTCCCTTTCAATTTTGTTATCAATCTAAAACTGCTCTAAAAAATAGTCTTAATTTTAAAAACAAAACAAAACAAAAAACTACCAGAAAAATAATTAAAAAAGACAAAAGGAGGAAAACAAATGATAAATATATAAATGTTTCTCAACTTTTTTAAATCAAGAAGCACAAATTAAAGCAGCAAGTTCTTCCCATCACGTCTTTAAAAATGGCCAGTGGCTCTCTCACATACTACTGGTAAAATGTAATTTAATACAATGTTTCTGCAAAAAATTTTCAAAAATGCATTTTAAAATATGCAAAAAAAAAAACCCTTGTTTCTTTCTCTTTTTTTGTCTGTTTTTTGGTTGTTTCCAGTGGGATTATAAATCTGTTCCCTATTATTATATCTTCACCACAGCTTGTGTTTTATCTCCTGCAATTTTTAAATATATTTACTCTTCATTTCCATTTAATTTTAAAGTTTTTCCCTCTCTTTTGTTTTTCTCATTTCTTTTTTATATATCCCCCTTTTCCATCTTGTATTTTTTCCTTACTCTCCCCCCCATCTCTCTTTGCTCTTCTACTTTGTTTTCTCACCAGTTCCCACCCAGTATCTCTTTCCTGATACCTGACAGGTCTCGTATACCTTTGGTTACCTAGACATATTTCTTTCTTTTTTTTTTTTTAATATTTACTGTAGGTTTGCACTCATATCACTTTTGTTACATTGTTTTTGTTAATTTCATTTTATTAATTTTATTTTCCTAAGGTTTAATTTGCCTGATGATCCTTAGTTCTAACTATAATAAAATGTACTAAAAATTCTTTGAAAAGAGTGCTTAAGTTAATGCTATATTTCCAGTTTAGAAAGAGATATGCCTATTAGAGTAGCTTTTATAATAAATTTCCCAGTGGTTTTCACCAATAGCTTATGTGTTTAGCTATTTTTTTTAGTATCTCATGTGTTTAGCTATTTTTTTTAGTATCTCATGTTTAAATAATGAGGGTTTACCAGAAAAAAAAATAACTGGAGCACATTTTCAGACTTTCTGGCTGTTTCAAGCATTTGCTATCTGTGATACCCTCCTATACTCTTTGAACTGAAGGTCCACTTTCTTTGTCCTATTTATTTTCAATGCCGTAGTTAGTATTTGTTCTCTCTGTGAGTCATTTTCCTTTGTAAAAGAGTATGAGCTTGATATATTTGAAATTCTCAGGAGGATATACTGAAATAACAATATTTAATCTTCTATATCTGCTCAGAGGTTTTTGCATTGCAATTAGCCTCTGTGAGGAATTTTCCTAGTTTCACTAGTTAATTTTCATTACATCTATCCTGATTTACACTCAGAGTAAAACACATTATATTAAGTGGTAGTAATTTTTTGGGTTTGGGGGGAGGGAGAAGTATTTCCATAATCTATGGTTATTTTTATATTGTATTTTCACTCTCCCAGCTGTTATTCTATTGCTGCTGCTTTGGTGGTTTGGTCAACCTCATCTTTACTCTGAGATTTGTGAGGATTCTTATTGCCTACTTTTTGAAAGAAGTAATGAGTACTTTTTATTCCTGTCGTGTTGACTTGCTTGGATTTTAGAAGGAATTTGGGATAATTTAAAAACAGGGAAGTTCACTCTATGTATAATTTTGGCAAAATAAAGCAAAATTAAAAGAGAAAAAGAAAATTTAAAATATATCAATAACCATAGCAAGAAATACTGTTACACAGGAGTAAATTGAATGAAGGGAAGGTAATATATTTATGCAAAAATCTTGTAAAGCTACTTACTGAAAGAAATAAAAGAATGCTAAATGAGTGAAGACACAGATTGCGTTTGTGGGCTGCTAACCGCAGCATTGTAAAGACGCCAGTTCTAGCCAAGAAAATCTATTCATTCACTGAATTTCACAGGATTTGATTAAACTCTTCCTGAAATGTTGCAAAGGTGAAAAAAAGCCAAGATTAGCTAAAACATTGATAAAGAAGACAGATAAAAGGAAGCTTATGAATACTTATTTTGATGATGGTTTTTGTATGATTACAAAAATTATATTATGTATTTGTTAGTAATACACAAAATAAAATTTATGTTTACTTATATTGGTAAATTTATTCAAGCAAGGATTGGATTATCACAAAACTGAAATAATGTTTATTTTATTGAAGTAAGGGTGAGAAAGAGGATTATAAAGATATCTGAGAGACTTCAACATCTTTTGTAATATTTCAGTTCTTTAACAAATATCAGAATTAAAAAATGGCAAAATGTTTAAATCAGAGTGATTATTCCTAGTGTGTTAGTTATATTTTCTCCTCCTATGCCCCCTTCTTTTCCTTCTTCTTTCTGTTTCTCTGTCCATCCCCATCTCTTTTTCTTGTGCAATAGAAAATGTTATTTTTTGGGGGGTAGGGAATCAAATATACCTTAATTATTTAGTTTTTTTTTTTTCCCCTCCATTGGTCAGCAGGGAGTGGTCCTGATTTTAAAAGAAAAAGAAAATGTTTATATTCCTCTATTTCCCTCTTCTAATTTCCTGTTTTTATTTTGGTGGTAGTATGGATGGAATCTATGAAGAGAATTTATGAGAAGAAAATAGCTGTTAGCACCAAAATGATAGATTCCATTAAGTGTCCTTACGATATGCATTGTGCATAATGGCAGGGTTCAACTTTTAATTTAGGTTTAAAGTTTTTAGAAAGTATAACAGTAGGGGCGCCTGAGTGGCTCAGTGGGTTAAAGCCTCTGCCTTCGGCTCAGGTCGTGATCTCAGGGACCTGGGATCGAGCCCCGCATCGGGCTCTCTGCTCAGCAGGGAGCCTGCTTCCTCCTCTCTCTCTGCCTGCCTCTCTGCCTCCTTGTGATCTATATCTCTCTGTGTGTCAAATAAATAAATAAAATCTTTAAAAAAAAAAAAAAAGTATAACAGTAAATTCTACTAGACCACCAAACACCATGATGAATAATCACTTTGGCATTACACTTTAATCACTATATATTCTTTCTATAAGAAAAAGCTATTTATTCTTTTTTTTTTTTAAAGATTTCATTTATTTATTTGACAGAGAGGAGAGAGATCACAAGTAGGCAGAGAGGCAGGCAGAGAGAGGGGGAAGCAGGCTCCCCGCCGAGCAGAGAGCCCGATGCGGGGCCTCGATCCCTGGACCCTGAGATCATGACCTGAGCCGAAGGCAGAGGCTTTAACTCACTGAGCCAACCAGGCACCCCAGAAAAAGCTATTTATTCTTAAAAGGAGGCAGA
Organism: Nasua narica; assembly: GCA_028533885.1. Taxonomy (NCBI): domain Eukaryota; kingdom Metazoa; phylum Chordata; class Mammalia; order Carnivora; family Procyonidae; genus Nasua; species Nasua narica. The sequence continues at coordinate 5,680 of JAPYYJ010002791.1, read as the reverse complement.
GAGTATAACATTGTCTAATCAGTCTAGGTAAACATTATTTACACAGAGAAAAACTACTTGGGGATTTCTGTGACCATTTTTAGGAGTTGTGCTTGAGACAGAGTAATGGCAACACAAATAAGATGGTGGGCGAGGAATAACTTGCTCAACTAGAACAACTGAAAAGATGATCACTGAAGTGGAGCTTTAATACTCAGTTACACTAAGATAAAATGGATTTTTCTGAAGTGGGTGAGGTTAGTCTATTACCAGTGAAATCTAATAAAGTAAACTGCTAGAAACAACCCCACTTTATATATTATGTTTTAGATGATCTGAAAGATGTTTAAAACTGATATAACCCAAATAATAAGTGATGGTTAGTTCAATTTCTCATATAGCACATTAGAAATATCTGTGGAGGGGTGCCAGGGTGGCTCAGTGGGTTAAAGCCTCTGCCTTCTGCTCAGGTCATGATCTCAGGTCCTGGGATGGAGCCCTGCATTGGGCTCTCTGCTCAGCAGGGAGCCTGCTTCCCCCTGTCTCTCTGCCTGCCTCTCTGCCTACTTGTGATCTCTCTCACTCTGTCAAATAAATAAATAAAATCTTAAAAAAAAAAAGAAATATCTGTGGAGACAAAAATTAAAAAAAAAACACATTAAGTATTTTTAGCAACTTCCAAAATTTTTGGCCATGTCCCTGTAGGAGAACTCCTCATGGCACCTTGGCAAACTTGCACATATCCATATAGACCATATGGGCAGAAATATGAACCATAGCTGATCAGAGTCTTGGCAGAATGTGTTTTGATACTACCAGAACACAAGAAGATTCAAGGGCATATAAAGAGCATTTACAAGGCCAGTCCTCTCACATCCTTCAGAACCTGTAATGCTAGGTTCCCAAGGAGATTAACATGAGACAGTTTCTTACCACCGCCTGGGTTCTGATGAGATATGAGGCTTTCAGAACTTCACACTCAGAATGAAACGTCAAAACATAAAACCATTCAGCTGCAGTCTAGAACGAGCCCCTCTGCATCAAGGTGTCCCATTCCCATGTTTTAGCCATTTCACTCTTTTGGTTTTAGGGTCATCCTTCTTGGTGTTGGGACAAAGACAATGGGAAGCTGGCTCCTTTAGTTAATCTTTTTTTCTTTATGTAAGTAATAAAGTCTTTGAATCTAGAAGTGACTCATTGTCTCTTTACTAGTAAAATTAGTCAGATCTTGGTCTGGCCTTATATACGTTTGATAGAGCCAAATTAAGAATTTCAGTTTGCATCATTGAAACAGGACAATGGGTCATCTTCCCAGCCTTGAATCAGTCAAGTTATTTAGTCTTGCTTCATTAATCCTCACATTCTAGCCCTGTAACCAATGCCCTGCCCAACACACACACATACGCACACACACATGCACACACATGCACACACACACTCACACATTATAACACAGTCCCCGAATGATCCCTGACATCTTGAGTTCTTATCCTCTCATTTAAATGCATTATTTTGTCCAGAAATATGGTTCTATCAAGTGTCACTTCTCCTGGGTATTGAAATAGTGTCCTTAAAATACAATTCTTGCATCTAAGTCTCAATATTTATGTCAAATAGCCCTGAATATGACTACTTACTAGTTACTTATTATTACTTGTAATAACACCTCAAAACACCTTTTAGACTACATATATTCTAGCTTTAATTAATTTAATTTCTATTTTTATTGCTATATTCTCATGCACAAAATAGTACTGGGTACATTATATGTTCTGAAGTATAATCTTTGATTGGCTAAAAGAAATATAGAATAATGTGACATAACATAGCACACTAGGAGAATTTAAGCCAGGGCATGGTGAAAACTTGCCAGTATTTTAGAAAGTTGCTGTCTTATTTTCAGTTTTATGAATTAAAGTGAGAAAGAATGACACTATCAAAAGGAGTTTACATGGCACCTTCAATGCCTCTTAGTATTGTATGGGATAAAGAGTAGAAAGTGTATCTGAAAGGAGTTTAAATGCTCAAAGTATATCTAATACCTTTATAAAGAGAAAGAACTAGGGATGCCCAAGTAGCTTAGTTGGTTAAGCATGAGACTCTTGATTTCGGCACAGATTATGATCTCAGCGTCATGAAAATAAGCCCTATATAGGGCTCTGTGCTGGGCATAGAGCTTGCTTTAAAATTCTCTCTTTGCCTCTGCCCTCTGCCCCTACTCCCCTGTTTGTGCATGCTCTCTCTCTATATATATAAATGAAAGAAAAAAGAAAAAAAGAATTAGTATCAAAACTGTACATAGATAGGGAAACTGGGAAAATGGAAGATAGCTATGGTAGGAATGCCAATCTCTATGTTATTTAACATTTTCTATGAGTATATATTACCTATTCAATTTACAAAGTGTCAAGTATGTTTATAAATGATTTTATTGTAACATAATAGGGCTGAATGAAATACATTTTAACTGGGAAGTGAGCATGAAATTCTACTGAAAAATAGAAGCTTTATGAAAGGCAATAAGCTCAGTTTGTTCAAATTATTAAAAATGACTACTAAAACCAACAAATATATTGGTCCAACTCTGTTGATTTGTTACCCCAGTAATTCCCCAGATGACATTTGAAATTGGCCTTCCTACGTGGAGGGCAAGGGGAGACTGAAGAAAGAGACAAAGCACTCCAGATTGGGAGGGGGCAGGTTTAATAAGCATAGGAATTTACATACTAGGCTTTTCTTCAATGGACGCAAGTAAATCTCTGCATCCACCAGTCAGAACCTTAAAAGTTTATATAGACTTTTAATAGGGTTCAGTTACCTGTACAGTCCAAATGGTCCCAACACCACCTTATGCTTTCAAGGCTGCATTTTTGAAACAGCTGCTAGTAGGAAGATAGTGGTCTGATCAGACATTCCAAGGACAGGGAAGAGAGTAAAGAGCCTCTGATTGCCTGGGTCCAGCTTGTGGGTCAACCAGCTGTCCCATCCTCTCAATGATCTCCTCTAATACTCAGATCAAAAGATCAGTGCAAATTTTAACATATCTAGAGTGATTTTATCAAGCAAAATTGCCGTTTTCCACTTCTGGAAATACTCATATATATCTGGGTGTCAGGTTTCAAAGCTATATATTCAAAAACAAATTGGGATGGTATATAACCAGTGATAAAAACAAAAAATAGATAAACTTTAAAGAAAATGATATATAAAAAGGGTGTAAAACTTTGAAAAGTCTTACATATAATTTTAATAATTTAAAAAATATTAATCCTCATTTGTAAAGTTTGATAGCAGTTTGTAATATAAGTGCAAAGGGAGCGTATTGAGTGAATCACTGCCTACAAAAAGTAGTGGTGACATTTATAAAGAGAAGAAAGTAAACATCAAGAATCGAACATGTCTTTGAATTCCAACTTAATATGTTGTCCATACATACAACTGATTATACACTTACTTTAGTCTTTGTGTTTTTTCAATATTTGATAAATCTGAATTTAGTACGTTCAGGACATACTGAATCTGTAGGTACGCAAATGATGCATAAGGATGCACATATTGTTGTTACATATTGCCTTTGCTAGAATTATATATTTCTTTACAGGTGTGAATTAGTTTTATTTATTTTTTATTATTTTTTTGCTTTAGTTGCCATTACTTTTACCCATTCAGCTTCACTATGTCTCATATTTTTCTTCCTGAACCAGGCAGAGTCATGTCTCTAAAGATAAAAAACAAAACAAAACAAAAAAACCTGTTTTTCTTTCTCTTCCTTTGGTTTGGAAATTAAGTCATCCTGACATTTAGTCTGCTTAAATAATATTGACAGTACTTCAAGGAACAAGTACCATTATATTGTAACGTCTTTTTTTTTTTTTAAGATTTTATTTATTTATTTGAGAGCGAGAGAGAGAAACTGAGAGAGAGCATGAGAGGAGAGATCAGAGGAAGAAGCAGACTCCCCGTGGAGCTGGGAGCCTAATGAGGGACTCGATCCTGGAACTCCAAGATCATGACCTGAGCCAAAGGCAGTTGCCCAACCAACTGAGCCACCCAGGTTCCCCTATATTGTAATGTCTTAAACAAAGTTGCATTGCATGTAGAGTTCCAACTCAAGGAGGAGAAAGGGACACATTGTCTTGGTTGGATGAGTCTGAGAGAGACATCTGCTGGCTACATTTGAATTGCTACTCTGGGAAATTTTTTATCAGAATCAGTAGTTCTTTTTATTTTTTATTTATTTTTTATTTTTTTTAAGATTTTATTTATTCATTTGACAGAGAGATCACAAGTAGGCAGAGAGGCAGGGAGAGAGAAAGGGAGAAGCAGGCTCCCCGCAGAGTGGAGAGCCCAATGTGGGGCTTGATCCCAGGACCCTGAGATCATGACCTGAGCCGGAGGCAGAGGCTTAACCCACTGAGCCACCCAGATGCCTCCAGTAGTTCTTTTAAAAGTACAGTCAGGAGAAAGACAAAAAAAAAGATATGGCAAAAATATCTGAGGACATTTCCAGAATAAAACTCGTTCAAATAATTTTGATAATAAGATTAACAAGTTCACAAAAAGACAAATAAACATATGCATTATAGAAAAGTACTTTAGTGATGCTCCTTGGCAATGTCTGTCCTTTTAAATAACAATTGGACAGAAAAGTCATATATAATATAATCATAAAGTAATAGTAAAAATTGATTATATAACTAATATAGTATTTAGCTGGACACAAATTATTTTTTACAAGTCAAAAATAATGCCAAATAATAGAACATTTTATAAAATGCTATTTTTGGATATTAAACTTTTAAAATTTAAAACTATCACATTTTTATATTTGATGTGTGTTAAGAGTTTTACTCTTTTGACATTCAACTTTGTTCATATATTCATATAAGTAATGTACTCACAATGCTAATAATTATCATTATGACATTTTTTTTTTTGCTACAGCCACCATTTCCCAAGGATACCAAGAAGAGGGTGTAATTTAATAATTATCACTTTGTGTCACTGCTTTATACAAACATTCCTATGAAAAATCCATATAGACAGAAAATTCAATCTAAAAGAATCAAATAAAGAATTAAAGTAATTGAATAAAAAAACCAACAATGTCCGATATATGGAATTGAAAGTCTGAAAAGGATTTAGCCACTTGAAAAGTCTTTCTCTTTTCATATGAGTTCTATAAAAATAACCAGTAAGGGGCACCTGAGTGGCTCAGTGGGCTAAAGCCTCTGCCTTCGGCTCAGGTCATGATCTCAGGGTCCTGGGATAGAGCCCTCCATCGGGTTTTCTGCTCAGCGAGGAGCTTGTTTCCCCCTCTCTCTCTGCTTGCCTCTCTGCCTACTTGTGATCTCTCTCCTCTCTGTCAATTAAAAGAAAAATTAAAAAAAATAAATAACCAGTGATTATAGTTTTAGAAGTTGTTTATTCCTTCAACCAGCTGTGTAAAAGATAAAAGACAGACTCAATCTCTTCCAAAAATTTTTTTTTGTTCAAACTTGTGGCTTATCTGGCTATGTCAATTAAGTCTTCCTCCTGTTGGCACTGTTGCTGCCTTGCTTTTACTATCTCTTTCTTCTAGAGATGAGTTGCTACATCAGTGACCTTTATTTTGTTTTAAAGAATGGTGTCATTTTTATGTGGGAGAGTTAAAAGGACTAAAGACATCTTCCTGAAATCTTAGCTACTTTCTTGAATTAAC
>JAPYYJ010002790.1:0-12321 GCA_028533885.1 Nasua narica | reverse complement strand
GGCGGATGGCGGGCTTGGTGATGCCCTGGATGTTGTCGCGCAGCACCTTGCGGTGGCGCTTGGCGCCGCCCTTGCCCAGGCCCTTCCCGCCCTTGCCGCGACCAGACATGGCTGCCTTCACGCTCTGTGCCAGTCAGACACAGCGCGGCCCCTGCTCGTCCGTCAGCAGCAATTATAAGCCGAAGTCGGACCTCGTTGAGGACTGACAGCGCGGCTGGCTCGGAGGCCCCGCGGCCCCATCTCGGGTCCGCCCCTCTGTGGGCGGAGCTCGGATGACGTAGGAGCTCGGATGACGTAGGGGAGGGGAGCAGGGCGGGGTCTGAAACTCGGGCTTTTCCTGAGCGGGTTGGGATTGGTTTCTGTGGCGATCTCCCCCACGAGAATGTTACTAGGGGCTTCTGGTTTACAACCAAGGGCTGTCCTCTCTCCTTCGGAAGGGAAGGATTGTTGTCTGGGAAGGGAACCCTACGGTGCCACCCCAAAATAGGAGTGTAGGAGTTCAGGACATACCGTCTCAAAATCGGCCACTTTGGTATGACGGGTAGCAGAAGATGCCACCCCAAAATATGCCTCTTTGGCATAAGGACTGCTCGTGAGCAGATTATTTTTAAGAAACACTCGCCCCAGGAGACTCTGAAATCTTTCTTACGGGACATTATAACGTTTATAAAGGAGATCTCGATCTTTAAGAGTCTCCCTCTCTGTGCCGGGAAGAGAAGGATACCTAAACCACCCGACAGTCCTGTCCTTGGAGAAGGCCCCAGTTTAATTCGGCATCACAGCCTTGTTTCCCGTCCTTTTCCTGGTAACCCCAAACTGGCCTCCTGTGCACTCCCCTCCCACACCAACATCTTTTAGCTGAAGATGGCATTTAGGGTGGTGGTTTGGGCCTTTTCAGGGAGTTTTACTCAGTTCTTCAGAGTGTCTCCCGTGCATACACGACGTGTACATATTATCAAACTGCTCTTTGTTTTCCTCCTTAATTTGTCTTTTCTTATAGGGAGGAGGTTCATAGCAACTAGAAAGGTAGAGGGGAAATTATTTTTCCTCCCCTACAGTGTTCTTTTTACTACATCGAAATTTTAAATTGTAATTGTCCTACAGGTCACAATTGGGCACTGCAGGTTCCATTATTTCTTTTCAAAAGTTTCTGATCTAGTTTCACAAGATTCCTTTTATGTGTGTGTTTAAGTTTAGAATCATGGTAGTAGTTTTGAAAAAGAAATACCTTTGAGACTCTGGTCATGATTGCATTAACTATAAAATAATTAGAATAGAATGAAAGCCCTAAAAAAATCAAGTACTTAAATTCAGAAACTTTGTGCTTCTACTTGCTTTTAAGCGTTTTAATTTTTAATGACTAAAAGTATGTTTTTTTTAAATTTTGGTTTTCATATGATATTTAATATGGAATTATTTTTTGTGCACACATTGAATTTTATTTTAAAAAAACAAATACATGATCATACTCAAAAATTCTTGACACTAACATAATTTTGTAAACTCCTGTAACTAATGTCACCCATTATTCAATTGTTTTAGAAAGCGTTTAATAGCTGAAACTCGAATTAGAAAAACTTGATTTTAAATTGTATCTCCTCTACCATTAGGCTTTTGGGCACTTGCTTATGTCTTCTAAATCTTTGCTCATCAAGAGTGGGATTAAGATAGTAACAATACTTAATTCATAAAGTTATTTTAAGAACTAATGGAGGGGCACCTGGGTGGCTCAGTCTGTTAAGCATCTCTCTTTTTTTCTTTTTTTTTTTTTTTAATTTTTATTTTTTCCGAGAGATAGAGAAAGAGCACAAGTAGGCGGAATGGCAGGCAGAGGGAGAGGGACAAGCAGGCTCTCTGCTGAGCAGGAAGCCCCATGTGGGGTTCGATCCCAGGGCCATGGGATCATGACCTGAGCCGAACGCAGCTGCTTAACCGACCAAGTCACTCAGGGATCCCAGCATCTGACTCTTGATTTCAGCTCAGGTCATTATCTCAGGGTAGTGAGTTCAATCCCTTCATTGGACTCCATGCTGGGTTGGAGCCTGTTTGGGATTCTCTGTCTCCCTCTACCACTTCCTCATGCATGTCTCTTTCAAAAAAAAAAAAAAAGGTAATGGAGATAATTTATATAATATACTGAGTATACAGAGCATGCTTCTATATAGTATAATAAGGAATTTTTATTTTTAGTACTAAGTTTGAAATATTTTATATGTATATAAAACTTTAAAATATTTTTACTTCAATAAATACACATGGACTTAAAACATATTTTATATTATATATAAAATGCTAAATAACTGATATTTGTTTGCTACATACTCTCATATTATTAAGAGTCCATGTTTATCTTAAATACATATTTATAGTATGTAGGGGGAATATTCCCTTCTTCCCTTCTAAGTTCTTCGGCTGATCTAATAATTAAATTGATGTGAGACAGATTAACTGGAGTAAAACAAATAAACTTCTTATGTATGGAAGCCTCATAAAAATGTAAGACCCACACTGCACCCAGTTAATTCAGTCTTATAGAACATACCGAACTAAGGAAAAAGGTGAGGGTCTGGGATAATAAAGGGAAAGAAAAACCATTCACAGGAAGGAGACAGTTGTTTGGAAAATAAAGGTTACCTTTTTATGTAGATAACTGTTCAGTTAAAAAGTATCTCTGGTGATAGCTCTTTTCCTGGTACAAGCCCCCTTTCCAATGTAGATTTAGGCAGTTGAGGGGGAAGTTGAGAGGGTTTCCTGAATCTACTAAATTTTGACTGCCTTTAGCTCAAAATAATCCCTATGCCAGCGCCCCTGGGTGACTCAGTTGGTTAAGCATCTGCCTTGGGCCCAGGCCATGGTCCCAGGACTGGGATCAAGTTCCACATGGGGTTCCCTCTGTTTGATCTCATTCTCTCGCAAATAAATAGTATCTTAGAAAGATAACCCTTATGCCAAAGAGACGTATTTTGGGATGACAAAATTTGCTCTCCTTCAATAGATTTTTAGCAACACTTATTTTTGGTCAAAGTACATTTTTAATATTTATTACCCAGGACAAAATAAACATGTTACTTTATTCTTATGTGCAATCTTCTTATATATGTATGTACGTCTTTATCATGTACTGTGCTTTGAAATAACTTCTAATCAGTATCCTAACAGCAAAAAATATAAGTGAAGGATGATCACGGCAAAGGACTCATTGCTACTTCCTCTTCACCAAAACCCCCTCCTGAAACACTAGCACCACACCAGGAAAACTAATATTTTCATAGAAACAATCTAAATGTAAGCATATGTAAAAGTCTGGAAGATGAGAGATTTATTGAAAACCACACACAAAAAACACACACACAAAAAACCAAAACAAAGCAAAAACCTGACCAAAGGAACACCATAAAGGGAAAGGCATTGTTTGAGAGCCTCAGAAATTTGTCTTGGTTGATCCCTAATTCTCTCTGGGTGTTTGCCCCTCGTCCAGAGTCCCCACCTTCCTCCAAACCACTGGTGCCTCAGATTACTGAAGCTATTTCATTCTTCCACCAGGTAACCAATATTCATTAATATCAGTTACATTTATTTAAATGTGAGCTTGTTGATAAATTGGGGAAGGAAGCAGGAGGTAGACCAAATTAATACGGTTCATCCAGAACAACCTTTTTCCAGATAAATTAATATCATGAACTGAAAAGGCAGTCTCGGTCTTTCAAACTGGTCTTTGCTCCTTTATTATTATTTCTAAAGATTTTATTTATTTGTTTATTTATTTATTTATTTGAGAGAGAGCAAGGGCGCACAAGAAGGTGGGGGCAGAGAGAGAAGCAGACTCCCTGCTGAGCAGGGAGCCCAAGGAGGGTCTCCATCCCAGGACCTCGAGATCATGATCTGAGCAGAAGGCAGACACATAATGGACTGAGCCACCAAGGCGCCCCAAAAGACACGCTTCTAAAGGCGACATTTACCCCCTATCTGTGATTGCTATGCTCACTTATTCTGTCTTGGCATGTGACTGCAGTTCAGACTTAACTGTAGGACATACAAAGATTTCAAGAGATTCCGAAAATAAATTTATTCCAATAGACTTGGAATGCCATAGAATCTGATTTTCATTAAGATATCCATGAGTCAGAGGTAAACCTTGGGTTCGGTGCACAGAGGTGGAAGGAATCGGAGGCCCTGTCCAGCTAGCGACATGGTGATGAGAAGGGTACTGTGAAGGGAGGGAGGGGGCCGCGTCACGACTGATTACGTCCCCATAGACTTAAGGTCCAAGAAGAACACCCCCCAAGCAGTGAGAGGAGATTGCCTCTTGTGCAGGTTTAGCTGGGGTTCTTTGAGCGCAGATCCTTCAGGATTTCTTCATGACTTCGTGACTGTGATGGGGGGGGGGGGGTAGTTTTCCAGCAAGGCTCTCTTCCCCAGCCCAGCCCCCTGCGGTGGTTTTTCTCTGTGGTTTTTCCACCAGGCCGGCCGAGCAGGTGCGATACTGATCTTACCCCTGGGACCTCTGGTCCTACTGTCCCGCTCTCTGCCTGGCCCTCTCCTCTCCCTCTGTCCCTGCCGTGTCCCCCCCCCTGAACAGCTGACTCCTAACCGCCGTCAGGAACAGGGGCGATGACCCATCTGTAGCTACTTCCTGCTGGGGCGGGGCGCCGTCGGGTTCAGAGGTCTGTCCTGGGGCCCCTACGATAGGTAGGGTCTCCCTCGCTGGCTGCCTGGACAGGACCTTCGGTTTCCTGATGGACCCTAAGCGAGAAGACACAAGCCGGATAAGGGCATTTAGAATACAAGGTCAGAAGGGAAGCAGGAGGAAGAGGACAAATACTGGGGCCATCAATGGCCATAGTCAGTGTCTCCGCTGGGCCCTAAGGGAGGTCCACCAGGAGGAGAGGTCCTCTATTTGGGCCACCAGGTTACCTGGCGACTCTGAATGAGTCACCACCTGACCCTTGTTGTTAATCCAAAAGCGGCTTTCTTCCTGGAGGAGGGTGCAGGTGTCCCCTGCATGGGAGGACAGAAGGATGGGAGGTCAGGAGGTCCAGGGCCCGGGGATTTTGCAGGGTCGTGCCCTCCAGGAGTTCCCCTGGGTCTCTATATCCAAGGCTTGGATTGGTTTAGGTCCTGCGGCCTGGGGCTGGCCCCGGGGGCGTAGCCCGAGGGCGGAGCTACGTAGGCTAAGGAGCAGCGCCCCGCCCACTGTGGGGGCAGGGTCACATAGGCCCTTTTCCCGCAGTGGAAGACCAAGCCGTCCTCCGCGCGGAGGTTTAGGTGGAACCCGTACTTGAAGAGCAGCTTCGGAGGGGAGGTAGAGCTAGCTCCTGACAACTTACTCCATATTAAGGAAGCATCTAAACGTAGCCGCTCGCCCACCGTGGAGGCAAGGGAGCTGGAAGGATAGATTTTAAGAAAGAATTCTTGGGACGAGAGGAGTAAACCTTTGGCCAGTCCTAGTGTAGAGGAATTGCAGGACACCTGGGACCAGCCTGCTGAGCAGGAGTTGTTAGCGAGGGTCCAAAAACATGTCTTTTCCTTTAGGGGATACTGGGCCCGGAGGAAGAGGTGAGGCTTATCGGGATCTTTGTAGGCGCTGAGGGAGTGGAAAAGGGAACTATTCCAATGTTCCTCTACAGAGCTCGAAGTGACCCGGAAGGTGAAGTTACACTGGGACGAGGAAAGATTTCCTACAAAAAACCCTGAGTTTGGAGTGTAAGTGTTTTCGCAGCAAATAGGGAATGTCAATGAGGTTCTCAGCTGGAGTCCATGCAGCCGGGCAAGGTCTGGGGTATTGTTGGACCAGGGGACATTGGCCACTTTGGTTTCCATGTCTTTCTTCCAAGCTTTAAAAAACAGTTGCTCTATATTTTGATTGGGGAACGAATTAATATAGGAGACAAAAGGGGTGACAGAGTAATTAGCCCGCAGCCAGACGTCGATAGGGGCGGGCACAGCGGTCCCCACTGAGTCTTTCCCACATACCCAACAATCAGTCAAATTGAAGGGAGTGGCACTGGGCTGATCCCATCCCAGGGTCCCTGCAGATGACTGGCAATGTAGAAGTTTGGGAAGACAAAGAAGGAGAAAGAGAGTAAATGCATTCGAGGGCATCCTTGATCAGGGGTTGAAGCACTTAGCTTGGTGTTGCTGGCTTTTCTGTTTTTTAAAGATGCGTTGGCGCCCTTCCCACTCGCAATGGTATCTTGGTTTCCAGTTGTCTCGTTGCGCTGGAAACCAGGGCTTGACCCTAGAGTGGCGGATCCAGGCCTCAACCTCCGGTACCTTGACAGCCGTTGGGGAGGCTCAGATGACTGTGGGTGGGCCTTCTCAGATAGGCTCTAGGGACAAAGATAAAGAGGGAAGAGTTTTAACAAGCACTTGGTCCCTGGGATGATACAGGGAAGGCTGGTTGTCTTGGAGCTGGGGGTTGGGAAGCCCCAAGGAGCTCAAGGGGACCTTGCCAGAGGGATGGCATGATTTACCAGGTCAAAGCCTCCCTTGTCTACCAGGAGGTCATTTACACGGGAGGGTCTCCCATACATGACCTCGAAGGGGCTCAAGCCCCTTTCCATGGGGCGGTTTCTAATCCGGAGTGAGACAATACAGAGTAGACACCAGGGGAGTCCAGCCCGAGGGATGACTTCATTTACCAGCGCCTTTACCACCACTGAGGCCTTTTGGTTCTGTAGGGGAAGGCCTCCGCCTCGTGGGGGAAGGTCATCTACCCAAACCCGGAGGCTTTGGTACCCTTGGAAATCCATTCGCCAACCTTCCCCAGGCTAGCTCCCCACTCACTATCTGCCTCTGGGGATTTGGGGACGAGAGTGCAGGTTATTTTTGTGGGAACGAATTAATATAGGAGCTATATATATATATATATTTTTTTTTTGAGGGGCCTGGAGGCTTTTATTTATCAACTGGTCCACAGGGTGGGGGCAGAGCCACTACAGGGCGACCTCGGGGGCCACCTCGCCGGGCCCCTGGCCCCGGGCCACCTCCGCCTCCCTCTGCTCCCGCCGCTTCTTCCGCTGGAGCAGCCGACGTTCCCGCTCAAACTCCTTCATGCGCATCACGTAGTCGAGGTGCTCGCAGTACTCCCAGTCGTGCTTCTCGTGCTTGCAGGCCAGGAAGTTGGGGAAGCTGTCGCGCTTGCACTTGAGCAGCCGGATGAGGTAGTGGGCGCAGTAGTCCCGCTGCTGCAGCGCCAGCTGCGCGTCGTTCATCTGCTGCTGGGTGGCCACCATCTCGCGCTCCTTGCGCCCCGGGAAGCCGTAGTCGGGAGGGAACGTGGGCATCCGCTCGGGGTCGGGCTCCCCCGATGGATCCGTTTTTTTTTTTTTCCATATGTTTTACATGTTTTATTCTGACATATCTTTTAAAAACAGAAGGATGCAAACATTTAGACTTCATAAGTCTTTAAAACCTGGTTTTGTCCAGGTTTTTTCCTGTAAAAAGCTTGTGGGTCACCTGCAAGGTTTTATCCCATCCCCGATGGAAGGTTTGATGGTTTGCTGCAGGTGGCTGAAGCCTCACCATCTTCCACCCCCTTGCCGGAGCCGGCCTGTAGGCTGAGGGCTCTCCCCTACTTCTCATGCCCCTTGCTTTTTCTCTGTGAGGGAGCAAGGTTTTCCCTGGGTTTGGGAGCCATCCCAGACTCGGGAGGCAACAACAGTGCCGATTTCGCCGCATCCACCAGGCTATCCCCTTCCGGTCCCCCACCTGCTCCTTTCCGGTTTCCCTGGCTGCTAGCTGTCAGGGTAAGGGTACAGCCTGGAGGGCGGCCGACTTCTGGATGGAATGTAGTGGGGAAAGCTGAAGCAGGTAGACGCCCTCTCTCTTTCCACCTCGTGCCGCGGGCATGCAAAGGCAAGAAGGCGTGTTTGGACTCGGTATAGACGTTGACCCTTTTGTTCCTGCTGAGTTCCAGCGCCCGGCTGAGGGCTGTCAGTTCAGTCAGTTGGGTACCCCATCCAGACAACGGGATCGCTTTTTCTCGTCGCGGGGAGAGTGGGAAAGTGGCCATGGTGTACCCAGCCTTCCGGGTGCCTTGCTCAAGAAAGGAGCTTCAGTTAGTGAATAGGGTCCCCTCTGGCTTCTCTGCTGGGGTTCCCTTTAGGTTCTCCCAACGGCATAGGTTTGAGCTAGGATGTGTTGACAGTTATGCGCCAGCTCTGTACCCTTTTCTGGAAGGAAGGGGTCAGGGTTTAAAGTGGAGCAAGTTTTTATTTGCATGACTGGACCTTCCAGCGAGAGCGCAGGGTGCGGCAGCTGTGGCCTTGAATATTGGGGGGGTACAGTAAGATCCTGTCCCAGAGTTAATTGGTAGCCTCGGGGATTAAAGGCATGCTAGCCAGCCACAGGCTACCACCTATAGGGTTAGGCACTGAGCTTTTTACTTTTTTAAAGATTTTATTTGATGGAGAGAGCACAAGTAGGCGGAGCAGCGGGCAGAGGGAGAAGCAGGCCCCTTGCTGAGTGGGGAGCCCAATGTGGGGCTTGATCCCAGGACTCTGGAATTATGACCTGAGCCAAAGGCAGATGCTTAACCCACTGAGCCACCCAGGCGCCCCTCTGTGAGGTCTTTAAAAGCCCTTTCTGACTCTGGGTTCTGTATTAATAAGCAGGTTCCGGCATGGCCTGTCCTTGATCCATTGGTAAGGAGGGCGCGCTATTTCCCATTCCCCAGTACGCAAAGCGACAGTACCCAGTAATGCCCGAAAAACCTCTCCACTACTTGAGGGTTTTAGGGAGACGGTACGAGGCAATGGGGTTCTACCTATCCACTCCCGGGCTCCTTGTTCCCTCTGAAAGAACCAGAACCAGATATCGGACACATGTCTCACGTAATTGAGCCTTAGGTTGAAAGACCTTAAATTCCCCCTTGCGGTCAGAAAATGCAGATGTTTCTGGGTGCCAGTCTGTATGCTCAGCACATAGGGGGCTCACGGCAGGAGACCGTTCCCACACCGTAGTAGGACCCAATCCTCAGCTGAAAATTCTGCGAGACTTCAGGACAGGGCCTGTCCAAATAGATGGGGACGGACTCGGAACCCTCGAGGTAAAACTGCCCACGGGAACGGGGTGGTGGGATTGGTGGGGCCCTCACAGGCAAACAGAAACAGTCTGGCTGGAGCGGAATGCAAAGGAAGGCCTCTTTTAAGCCAGGACTGTAAAGGAGCCTTTGCCGGGGGGATTGGAGCCAGCAGTGCGCAAGGGTTTGGGGACGACAGGGTGGCTCGGGACCACAGCCTCATTAATAACTCGCAGGTCTTGTCCCAAGCTCCACTGCCCATTAGGTTTTCGTATCCCTCAAATTGGGGATAACCACCCTCGCCCAAACTCAAGAGGAAAACACGCCAGCCTTCTCAGAGAGGAGCGAGGCTCTCAATAATGGCTTATAAGGCCACAACTAGAGCCTAGAAATTCTTCCTTAGCCTCTTGTTCCTCACTCTTCTCTTGGTCCCAGTCGTAAAAGACCCAGTTAGCAGCTCCTAAGAGTACTTCTAGGGCCCCCTCAGGGCCAACGGCCAACTTTTGCAGCTTTTCCCAGATATCTGGGGCCGACTGGATCACAGATTTGTCTCCGAGCATGATCTCAGCTTCAGGGACTCGGGGCGACGGCTGGATATTTATTGAGAGCCTCGCAAAATTGAGGACTCGAACCTTTGACCTTTTTAATCCCTCCGGGACGCAGGCCTGGAAGTGACCGAGGTACCAGTTTCCGAGGGCATCGTTAGGGCCCCAACTGGGGTCTGGGGAAGGGACAGCGAGGGCTCCAGCTGGGAGCTGGAAGTCCCCCAGGGGCCCAGCGGTGCCCCGAGGATTAGTCAGCTGTTGGTCCCCGTTCTCTCAGTAGTGCCCAGGACTCCGCATTTCTCCGCCTCGCAGAGGATTTGATTTGACAGGAGCATTCCCTCCTTCCTGCTTCATTCAAACAAGACTTTGGAAGGCTTCTCTAGAGGTATATGGGTTGCTGGAAAATTCCCCAAGGTCCCCTTGGTCTTGGCCTCGCCACGCCGAGGACACCTGTACCCCAGCCATAGCGGCGTCTCCCCTTGCTCCTCGTCCGTCCTGCCTATCGTTGCAAGAGCGAGAGCCCCGAGCCCGGCAGGGGCCCGACACAGCCGGACAGGTAAGGGATGGTGACCCCGGGCCAGGGGGGGCTGGGGCTGGAAATCCTCTGCGGACTCCACTCGCCTGTCTGCCTTTGCGTGCATGCGGCGTCCCCGCGTCCCTTCCCCCGGTGTCCCCGGCCGGGAGACAGCAGCCAGGAGCCTGGCACAGGCCTGTCTTTTCCCTAGAGGCCCAGACCCCTATACACTGGTCCTTCTCCCCATGCCCCCTTGGCCACAACACCAGTCCGGTCGTCTCGGGGTCTTACCACCTACCCGTCCCTCAGGCCGCCACGTGTTCTCCAGTCTGCATTGTGGCCACGCCTTGGAACGACAGGAAAGAAGTCGCCCTTTCTTTAGGGTTTGCAGGTCAACCCGGTCCGGTTATCCAGGAAGCGTCCCTGAGGATACCGGCTGTGGTCAGGGGGTTGCAACCCCCGCCCACGGCCCCCCTAACCTCGTTCCTCACAGCTGATCGGGAGGACTTCGTGCTGACCCTGCATCCTGGCTGACTTTGTGACTGGGAGCCACGACGGCTGTCGCTTCCGCGAGCTGCTGGCTAGCCGCTCTTACCACGCTTGGCCCTACCTCCAGGGAGCGACGCCACTTGCCCTGACGCCTCCTGTCCCACGGGCCTCCAAGGGGGTCCCGGCTGGGACCCAGGCGGGCTCCTTTAGGGGTGGATGGATGTGCCGGACTTTCCCTGGCCCACTGAAAGTTGGCACGATGGGCAGAATAAAATGGCTCCGACGGCTCCGTCTTAGGAGGGTAACAAAGGCCGATTTCTGGAGGCACAGGAGGGGCCCCCGGGGAAGGGGGACATGGCTGCGGTAGAAGTCCGTTGCCTTGCGCTTCCCAGCAATCCCTACACACGTGTTCCAGCCGGACGGGCCCATCCTGGGACGGTCACAGCTGAGCAGAGGGGCGCGCACCTTGCCAAGCGTAACTGAATGGTGCCCGTGGACCCCTGAGGCTGTCCCCGCCCATCAAGCAAGCCCGATCCCCAACGTGTGGGGATGGTGTCCATCACACAAAAACAAGCATGCTCTGTGGCCGGAGGTGGCAGGTGGAACACTGCCAGCGGAACCCCAATAAGGGAATGCAAGGTGTGGGGCGGTTGGGGGGCTCTTCCTAACGTTCCTTCCCCTAGAGGAGGGAACAGGGGGAACCTATCAGCCGAGACTCGAGGGGGGCAGCTGTGCAATTCGCTCAGTCGATGAGCGCCCATCTTGTTGACCGCAACACAGAGGAGACCTGCTGTCCACTACTCACGGTTAGGCGCCTTGATGACGACCAGAGATCCCGGAGAAGTCCCCAAGAAAGTGCTTCAGGATTCTTTCCTACCCCAGCTTTCTGGTGCCCACGGTCCTTGGTTCCGCCGCTGCTCGGAGGGGTGAAGAGGGAGACCAGACACAGTGATGGGCAGCAAAGCGAAGGGTTAAGATAGAATCAGCTCTTCACAGGGAGGATCCGAGAATATCCCCCTCCCACCCCCAGCAAGGGCAGATTTTCTTTTATGCAGTTTTAGCTGGGGCCTTTCAGGATTTCATGTCTTTGTCTGATTGGCCCAGGGCAAGGTTTCCAGCAAGACTGTGTCCCCAGCCCAGCCCCCTTGGGTTGCTTTTCCTCTGGTATTCCGAGCCCAGGCCCCTGGGGTTTTTTCCTCTGTGGAATTCCAGGGAGGCCAAGCAGGGGAGATAGGGATCTTACCCTGTGGCCTCAGGTCCTGCTAGGTCCGTCTGCCTGTCCCTGCCATGACAGGATACCAAGTCTGTGTTCCAGACGGACATCTGACCCTGCAGAGGAATCCAGGATACCCCAATTTTGCTCACATGGATCCATTAGAGCAAGTTTGTCATTTCTTGCAAGGGGACTTCAATGTAAGGACTCAGGCTAATTGAAGGATTTATAAATACCTTAGGCAAGCTTTTCATTTCTTTACAGGATTTGTCCGTATTTAACACCTTGCTATGCCAACAATGTGACTTAAAGGCACAGCTCTTTTTGTTGATTAAGAGGGTGGCTCTGAAAAGAGCCTTTTGGTTTGGGCAGGTTTGAGCTGCACACTCCCACGGACTTCTACTTGCCCTTGGCCTTGTGGTGGCTCTCGGTCTTCTTGGGCAGCAGCACGGCCTGGATGTTGGGCAGGACGCCGCCCTGCGCGATGGTGACGCGGCCCAGCAGCTTGTTGAGCTCCTCGTCGTTGCGGATGGCCAGC
>JAPYYJ010000279.1:0-13593 GCA_028533885.1 Nasua narica | reverse complement strand
ACAAGATTTGAGGCTAGGCAAATTCACAGTAACAGATGCCCTGCTTACCCTTAAATGAATAATCTAGTCCTGGAAATGAGATACAGAAATATTAAAGATAAGTAATGAAAAATACAAAAATAAGTATTAGATACTATCACATAATACAACAGGAAGAAGGAAAAAGGAGAAAGGGAGACAAGAGACAAGCAATGGAGCTGCCAGTAACAAAAGAACAGGGTAGGAATTACAAGGAATAGGAGCAGGAAAGAGGAAAATGTAGCTAATAAAATCCACATATAACAGAGGATAGAGTAAAATTCACACAGCATCTCAAGGTGGGAGATGAAAAAAAATTCACACATGTCACAGAAGGGTTGAAAGAGGAAGTGCTATGGGAAATTAGAAAATAAACACATAAGGAGGGACCTGGGTGGCTCAGTGGGTTAAAGCCTCTGCCTTCGGCTCAGGTCACGATCTCAGGGTCCTGGGATCAAGTCCCACATCGGGCTCTCTGCTCTGTGGGGAGCCTGCTTCCCCCTCTCCCTCTGCCTGCCTCTCTGCCTACTTGTGATCTCTCTCTCTGTCAAATAAATAAATAAAATCTTTTTTAAAAATTTAAAAAGAAAAAAAAATTTAAAAAGAAAAGAAACACATAAGGATAAAGCTAGTTATGCTGATGAGAGGCTACAGAAGATTGCTAAGTTTCACACAATGGGAACAGTTGTAACAGTAAATGATTATTACTGCCAGTTGGAAGTCAGAATAAAGTAGAATTTCTGGATTTTATATGCCAAACAGCCATGGGAAGAGACCTGAATAAACTCCCTCATAGCTGACTATGCACACTACAGGTATAGAGAAAGAAATACATAGTCTCACTCTCACATCACTGTAACTGAGAAAGGGAATGAATGAGGCTTATAATCTTGAGAGAGAGGCAACCAGTGAGAAATGTGACAACATTGGCCCTCTTTCTTCTTGAAGGCCCAGTTCTCTCTCAGCTTGTTTCTCCTTCTATCTCTCTGTTCATTCCTTTTTAGCCCCCTCTGTCCCACTTAAAATGTTGGGGTAAAAGGCTTTACTCAAGGCTCTGTTCTCAATTTACTCACCATTTCCCTAAGCTTCCTCATCTACGTCTAGAGCTCCATCCAACCAAAATATTTCCCCAACCCTGACTTCTTTCTCGAGTGTCAGGTTCAAGTTCTTAACTATCTTCTGTACCTCTCTTCTTACTAGTCCTATAAGAACCTCAAATATAAGTTCATCCATAACTGACCTTATATTGTCCTCTATCCTAATAAGTAATACAATACCTACCCAATCATACAAGACAAGTCTACCTCCTTAACACCTTCTTTCGATCCATTTCTATCCCTTCTGCTACTGTCTTATTAACCTAGCCACTCATAATCTTATTCTGAAACTATTTACAATCTAGCTTCCTAAATGGTACTATAAGAAGGAATCCATTAAAAGCTCGAAGGATTGAAATGTATCTACATGAAAATAATCATCCCTATGTGCCTTTGAGATGCACTACAAAACTTGTAAAGCAATTTTACTTCCATTTCAAATTCACAGCAATTTTAATACATTTTCTTGTTTGACACCCTCATGCCTAATATCCCAGAAAACAAGCATAACCTTTTCAGAAAAATAGACCTTTAAAGGTGAAGTAACTGACACTCAGAGAAGCTCAATGATTTGTACAATCCTACAAAATGATATTCTACACTTTTTCCCCTTTTCTAGAGCAGGAAAAAAATGCCTGAAATTTCAGAGGAAAAAAAAGGAAATGTCAAGTTTTTAAAGCCAGAGCTTACAATAATATACTACATTTTGTGTCATATGTAAGAAAGTCTAATGGTTACTCATTTTTATTATTTAGAGGAAGGTAGGCCATTTCACTCTATAAAGCAAAAGGATTTTAAGCAAAGAAATCTTTATCTTCTATAGCAGGTAACCTGGGTACACACAGACATATACACATACTCTTTCTCTCTTTCTCACACACACACACACACACACACGTGAGTGCACATAACACATTCCTTCAAGGAGACTTCTGAGGATCGAAGCAAGATTTAAATTATGTTTAATATCATGCTAAGTATATTGTACTATGTCCTAATTCTGACCACTGGGAAAATCTGACTAGGCAGTATATTTACCCACATAATTGAATTTGGAGTTTACTTGCATTCGTAATTCACATAATGTAGAATCAATTACAAATCCAGGAGAGAACAAAACTGCAGATTTGCTTCACCCCACCATACCCTTCCTTCACTTGTTCCTATAACTGTAGTTTTCATAAAGAACACTGTAGGCAGCTGCTGCTGCAAAGTACTTACAACATAAAATCTTGTTCCCAAGAAGGTTGATCACCACGAACTGCTACAGTTGTGCTCTTCACATTCTGCACTTTCAGGGTCACATATGTGTTAAATTTATCTTTAAAAAATAATGCAAAAAAAATGCACAGTGAAAATGTAATACTTAGTGCTCAGATTGTTACTCAATCTTATGAAGTCTTTGGAACTGAGTAACCCAAATTAAAGTATTATATGCTGAAGAAAAAAATAAAACTATATATTGTACTATATGGCATCATTCTAAGAATACAGAGCTGTAAAAAATTATAAAATGCATATCATACACATTCATACACCCAAATGAAAAAAAAAGCTTCATGAAATACATGATGTGATACATTGATATTTCCTGATCAAACTATTAAAACATTAATCATAACCAACTGAATTGATTATATAGTCAATCTTCAGTTTGAAAAAAAATCTAATTGATCTAGTAGAAAAGATAAGATACATAAACTAACAAAATAAGTACCATAAGAGAAAGAGAAAAAATGGTAAAGGATTAAAGGAGAAGAAAGGGTTATCTCTAGCTGTTGAAAGGTAAAAGAATTGAGGAAAAAAAAAAAAACAACCTTCATAAAGGAAACGGATTCCAAGCTTGATCTATTCAGGCTGGCCTAAAACACAACTTACACAAAAAGCAATATTGGGGCACTGGGTGGCTCGGTCCATTGAGCATCTGACTCTTGGTTTCAGCAGGTCCCATCAAGCTCCCCTCTCCCCGCACGGTCTCCTCATTCAGCAGGAGTCTGCTTGGGATTCTCTCTCCCTCTCTCCCTGACCCTCCCCCACTGTGCACTCACTCTCTCTCTCTCAAATAAATAAATAAAAAAGATTTATTTATTTGAGAGAGAGGAAGCACAAGTGGCAGGGGCAGAGGGAGAGATAGAATCTGAAGCACACTCTATGCTGAGCATGGAGCCTGACCCAGGGCTCAACCCCAGGACCCTGAGATCATGACCTCATCCAACACCAAGAGTTGATGGCTTAACCAACTGAGCTACCCAGGCACCCCTCAAATAAATAAATTGTAAAACAACAACAACAACAACAAAAAAAAAAACAGTATTATCACAGAGTTAGGAAAAGGAGATTCTTTAACCCGAGAATATAAATTGAGTACTACTGCTTAAACGCAGCACCTTTTGAATTTCCCCTAATATACTGACATGAACCATGATCAGAGGCACTGAACTGGGAGTTCACTTTTCTTTTTTTTTTCTTTTTTTTTAAAGATTTTATTTATTTTATTTTAACAGAAAGAGAACACAAGCAGGCAGAGAGGCAGGCAGAGGCAGAGAGAGGAGCAGGCTCCCTGCCGAGCAAGGAGCCTGATGTGGGACTCGATCCCAGGACGCTGGGACCATGACCTGAGCCGAAGGCAGCTGCTTAACCAACTGTGCCACCCAGGCGTCCCGGGAGTTCACTCTTCTATGTAAGAAATTAATCTTAACATTATAAAATGAAAAAAAGACTATCATTTTTGACTCATCAAATAGGCAAAGATTGTTTAAAATGATTACCTAATGTTAGGGAGGTAAGATAACAGGCCCTGCCATGCACTTCTACCAGAAGGTAAATCTTCTCTAAAGCATTGTTAGAAATTGTGCAGTTTTACAAAAAGCAGAATCATGGGACACCTGGGTGGCTCAGTCAGTTAAGCACCTGTCTTCGGCTCCGGTCATGATCTCAGGGTCTTGGGATCAAGTCCCATGTTGGGCTCCCTGCTCAGCAGGGAGCCTGCTTCTCCCTCTGCCCTTCCCCTCACTTGCTCTCTCCCTCCCTCCCTCTCTCTCTCAAAAGTAAATAAAATCCTAAAGACAAAACAAAACAAAAAAAACATCCAGAATCAGACCCACATACACAGAGAACAAACTGATGCTTGCCAGAGGGCTGGGGAAGGATAAAATGGGGAGTGGGAGATAGAGGCTTCCAGTTACAGAATGAGTAAGTCACAGCAATAAAAGGCACAGCAAAGGAATATAGTCAATGGTATTGTGATACCACTATATGGTAACAGACGGTAGCTATGCTTGTCGTGAACACAGCATAACATATAAACTTATAGAATCACTATGTTGTACATATAAAACTGTAACATTATGTGTCAACTATATGCATTAAAAAAAATTTTTAGGGGTGCCTGGGTGGCTCAGTTGGTTAAATGTCTGACTCTGATTTCAGCTCAGGTCACAATCTCAGAGTTGTGCTACTGAGCCCCACATTGGGCTCTGCACTGATCATAGAGCCTGCTTAAGATTCCTCTCCCTCTCCCTCTGTCCCTCCCCCTCAAAAAATTTTATTTTATTTTATTAAGATTTTATTTATTTATTTGACAGAGAGAGAGCAATCACAAGTAGGCAGAGAGGCAGGCAGAGAGAGAGTGGGGAGCAGGCTCCCTGCTGAGCAGAGAGCCCGATGCGGGTCTCAATCCCAGGACCCTGAGATCACACCCTGAGCTGAAGGCAGAGGCTTTAATCCACTGAGCCACCCAGGTGCCCCTCAAAAAATTTTAAATAATAAAAGTGAGAATAATACAATGTTCTAAGTTTGTTATGATAATTAAATAAGACATTCATGAAAGGGCGCCTGGGTGGCTCAGTTGGCTAAGCGACTGCCTTCAGCTCAGGTCATGATCCCGGAGTCCCGGGATCAAGTCCCATATCAGACTCCCGGCTCTGCGGGGAGTCTGCGTCTCCCTCTGACCTTCTTCCCTCTCATTCTTAGTCTCTCTCTCTCTCTAATAAATAAATAAAATCTTAAAAAAAAAAAAAAAGACATTCATGAAAGTATTTAGGCAATGCCCTGATACAGCAAGTGCTCAATAAATCATAGCCATTTTAATTATTAGGACTATTATTAAATCCTTATGAAATCATTAAAAAATATATATAGTTTTATACTTAAACACGGGAAGTTTACCAGAATTATACCTAAGATATATGAAAATACAAGTCTACCCACATGAGAGAATCCCCATCCATATCCAGTAGCAGTGTAATAGACCACTGAGCTATGTTTCCTATCATGATTTTGGACTCCAACCTCCAACATTCAACCACAGCTGACCAGACCAGGTTTAGATGCCACCCAAGAACAGCTAATCCATGAATTGTCAAAAAAACAAACCAGGGGCGCCTGGGTGGCTCAGTCCTTGTGCATCTGCCTTCGGCTCAGGTCATGGTCTTAGGGTTCTGGGATCGAGTCCCGCGTCGGGCTCCCTGCTCGGCGGGAAACCTGCTTCTCCCTCTCCTACTCCCCCTGCTTGTGTTCCCTCTCTCTGTGTCTCTGTCTGTCAAATAAATAGAATCTTAAAAAAAAAAAAAAATCCAATTCCCTCTCAAAAGACCTTAAATAAGGAAAACAAACAAACAGTGACACAATTGGTGGTTGGTGCTAAAGCTCAGAGAAGTATATATACACCACTGGAGCAGCCATCAAGGGCTGTGTACAAAACAGATAAGCATAGAAAGCCAGCTAGAAGAGAAAGGAAAACAAAAGAGATTCTCAGAAAGAAGAGAGACCTAGCTAGTGGAGAGAACAATAGGCTCAGTAACTGTTTTAGTTCCTATTGTACCCAAGGTTTGTTTTTTTTCAGCATTCCATGGGTTCCCAATCATGTTCACTTTTCCCCAGTAATCCCCAGTACCTTCCCTTTTTCCCAGCAATAACCAGAATAACCAATTAATAACCAATCTGTAACTTGACATTCTTAATTGAGAAAATATGTATTAAAACAAGTAAATACTATTTTCACCTTCTGATGGGCAAAGATTAAAAAGTTTCATACTACCTAATGTTGATAAGAATTTAGATACATACTCATTTTTTATTATGTTCAATTAGCCAACATAAACTACATTAGTTTTTGATGTAGTGTTCAATGATTCATTAGTTAAGCATAAAACCCAGTGCTCATCAACACTCATCTACTTTTCATTTAAGTATAATCTCCCCTAAACTTTCAGAAGTGCAATGTGGCAGCAGCTACCAAATTTTTAAAAAATGCATAATACCCTTGTCCCAGCAACTCTCTACTTCTCGACTCTATAGATATATTTGCAAAAGCAGACAATGATAAATGCACAAAAACATGTATTGCTTATAATAATAAAAAATGGAAACAACCTAAATATTCATCAATCAGGAACCTAGGGTACAAATTTATAACAAAATTCTGTACACTTAAAAGGAAAGAACCAGAGGGGTGCCTGCTTGGCTCAGGTGGTAGAGCATGCAACTCCTGATATCGGGGTCATGAGTTCAAACCCCACACTGGGCACAAAGTTAAATTTATTTTTTTTAAAGATTTATTTATTTGTTTGTTTGTTTATTTGTTTATTTATTTAGAGAGAGAGAGAGAGAGCATGCACGCACACACACGCAGAGCGGGGAGGAGCAGAGGGAGAGGAAGAGAGAAACTCAAGCCGACTGCACTTAGCACAGAGCCTGTTGTGGAGCCCAGTCCCATGACCCTGGGATCACAATGTAAGCCCAAACCAAGAGTCGGACACTTAACCAATGGTGCCATCCAGGTGCCCCCAAAGTTAACTCTAAATAATTAAATAAAAATAAAAAGAAGAACCAGATATACGTATACACACACTCAAAGTGATGTGTTCTTGGAATAGAATCAAGTTGAACAAGGTTAATCTACTTGTTTATACATGCATATCCACAGAAGAAATCTGAGAAGGTATATACAGACCTCCAAAGAGTTACTGAGAAGAAGTAGAATTGAGTTGGCCAAGAGGTAAGGAGACTTTAAATTTCACTAGTTAGATAGATTTCTTTAATGTTTGACAATAGCACTGATTTTTTCCAGCTTTGCTGAGGTATAATCGACAACTTAAAATTGTATGTATTTAAGGTGTACAACTTGATTTGATACACATTGTGAAATAAACACCATAATAAACTAATTAATATATATTAATATATCCATCACAATTCACATAATTACCATTTTCTTTTCAAGTGTGTGTATGTACACAATGACAGCTTGAGATCTATCCTCTTGGCAAATTCCAAGTATACAGTACTCATTAATTATGAACATGTTGTACATTAATTCTCCAGAAATTATTCATCTTGCATTACTGAAACTTTATACCCCTTAGCCAACATCTCCCCATACTGATTTTGAATAATTTAATAAATTTTGTGAATTTATTTAATCAATGAATTAAAGGAAATTAATGGCTGTTTAAAAAGATTTATATTTTTTAAAGATTTATTTAAAATCACAGCAAATATGAAGGAAAAAGACATAATAATTAAAGGCTGGCCTTACCTGGTGAACCCTGGAATTTGGCTCTTTTAACTGCAAGAGAAAATAAGACAACATCATGAAAAATTTTTGCAAATTCATTAACTAAACCAACATTTCCTGAACATCTACCATATGCCAAGGGTAGAGTTAGAACTAGATTTGTAAGTCTAAGTCTAAGAGAAAAGATGCCAGGACTTCTGAGCAAAGCTCGAAGGCGGAGTTAGAAGGGCCCTTACAAATCATCCAATCTAATCTCTTCCTCGACGCAGAAATCTCTTACAGCCTCTTGACAAAGAAGTAGAGAAAACTAAATTATTCCTATGGCAAGCAACCAGTTTCATGTCACATAACCAGGTTTAAGTTATATATGTTTCTCATTTAAAGCTCATCATAGAAACCCCCTCCATTTCATTCATGCCAAAAGAAGAGCTCAACAGGTCAGATTTAGACAACAGATTTTAAACAAGGGGGAGAAGGAATTTCTTGCTGGGAATAAACAAGATAACAAGAAAAGCTCCTATCCAAATGACCACAAAGAGTTATTTACCAAACATCAGTGCAGGACTTCAAAAGAAAAAAAAATCCCTCACTAGGATTGCAGCACGCCAGCTTCTAGGAAAGGTCGAAGACAACAAAGATGCAGGACAACTGCTAAATTCCAGTAAACTCCAAATATTTTCCCATTAGTGAAGATTAGGACTAAGTGTGCAGGGATGGGGGAGAATAAAAGGAAATTCCAAGACAATGCCCAAAAAAGATACTTGAGGGTTCAGATCTGCAACTCTCTTCTCCTACATTACAACTGAAAGCTTCACCTTAGCTGACATCCAAGCTCTGCCTAACACATCCAAGAGAATGGGTAATTCATTACGTTTTTACAAGATCCTCTCCATTTTCAGAGGATTTCATTTACAAGATCTAGAGGAAAACTACAAAAACATTAACGCTTAACGCTAAAATCTATTTTACTGAATCAAAGTATGTCTCCCAATGGACTGTCCCTAGCAGTCTCACATCAATTATTCAATTATTCTTTAATAGTTTCATTTAATCTAAGACTTAATATAAACCTACAGTAATCAAGATAGTGTAGCACTGGCAAAAACAGACAGATCAATGAAATAAAATTGAAACATATATGAAATATAAGTATACATATTATCTTTACTTTGTACCACATGTGAAATTTGAAATGGATTATGAATGGAACTAAATATGATCTAAAACAAATTATCTAGGAGAAAATGGAAAATCTTAGTGATCTTGAGCTAAGCCAAGATTTCTTAAGTTGAATTCTTTTTTTAAAAGAAAAAAGTGGATAGACTAGACTGAGAATTTAAAACATGCATTCTTGGGCGCCTGGGTGGCGCAGTTGGTTAAGCAACTGCCTTCGGCTCAGGTCATGATTCCGGAGTCCCGGGATCGAGTCCCACATCGGGCTCCCAGCTCCATGGGGAGTCCGCTTCTCACTCTGACCTTCTCCCTTCTCATGCTCTCTCTCACTCTCTCTCTTTCCTAATAAATAAATAAAATCTTTAAAAAAAAAAAAAAACATGCATTCTTCAAGACATTGTTAAAAAGGCAAGTCTGGGGCACCTAGGTGGCTAAGTTAAGCTTCTGACTCTTGATTTCAGCTCAGGTCGTGATCTCAGGATCATGGGATCAAGCCCTGTGTGTCTGGCTCCACACTCAGCGTGGAGTCTGCTTGGGAGTCTGCTTGGGAGTCTGCTTAGGATTCTTTCCCTCCTTCCCATTCCTTGGCTCGCACATATGCTAAGTAAATGAATAAAACCTTAAAAAAAAAAGTCAAGTTTAGGAGAAAATATTTGCAAAACAAGTATGATAAGACTTATAAAAAGAAATCTCAAAACTCAATATTAAGAAATCAAGAACCCACATTTAAAACTGTAGAAAGGGGGGCACCGGACTGGTTTAGTTGGTAGACCATGTGACTGTTGGTCTAGGGGTCATGAGTTCCATCCCCACACTGGGTATAGAGCTTATTTAAAAACAAAAAAATTTTTTAAAACACACATAACATTTACATAATTAAATACTTAAGTATAAATCTAAAAAAATATGTAAGATCTAGAGGAAAACTACAAAACTCTCATGAAAGATATGAAAGAATTAGAGAAATAATCCACGCTCATGAATAGTAAGACTCAATATTTTCAAGATGTCAGTTCTTTCCACCTTGGCCTAGGGATTCAAAACAATCCTAACCAAAATCCCAGCAAGTTAATATTAAAATTTCCTCCATCACTTAAAAAAAGCAGTTCAAAAATACTTTATATCACAACCCTACATGACTAAGATTTTGAACATCTAAATTGATGGATTTTTTTTAAAGATTTTATTTATTTATTTGACAGAGAGAGAGAGATCACAAGTAGGCAGAGAGGGGGGGTGGGTAGCAGGCTCCCCGCTGAACAGAGAGCCTGATGCAGGGCTCAATCCCAAGACCCTGAGATCATGACCTGAGCCGAAGGCAGAGGCCTTAACCCACTGAGCACTTAGGCGCCCCTAAATTGATGGATTTTATCCATGAGTTACTTAATATTGTTAGAACTATAACATTATATGATTCACTTATATTTGTACTATCACATAATATGACATAAGGGTAATTGTATGTAACTGTAATGATGTTATTAAACAGAAATCTGACAATCATAGTCTGCTAACCTTTAAAATGTCACTTATTCCTTCATTCATTGGCTTGCTACTTTCAAAATAAAGTAAAAGAAGACCCTTTATTAAAAAAAAAAAAAAATCCCAGCAAGCTATCTTGTGGATATGGACAAACTGTAAAGTTTATATAGAAAAGCAAAAGACCCCTAACAGCCAACTCTATGCTGAAGTTCAAGACCAATACTACCCAACTTTGGAGACTTACTATAAAGCTAATAGTAATCAAGACAGTATGGTTTTAGTGAAAGAATAGACAAATAGATCAAATGGAACAGAACAGAGCCAGAAACAGACCCACATAAATACAGTCAACTGATTTTTTTTAAGATTTTTCAGCAACCTCTACATCCAATGTGGTCTCAAGCTTGCAACCCTGAGAGACACATGCTCCATCCACCAACTGAACCAACCAGGAGCCCCAGTCAACTAATCTTCAACAAAGGAACAAAGGAGCAACAATAGCCTTTTCAACAAATGGTGCTATAACTAATGGACAAGTACATGGTGCAAAAAAAAATCTAGAGACAGACTTTCACAAAAATTAACTCAAAATGGATCACAGACCTAAATGTAAAACATAAACTTATGAAATTCCTAAAAGATATCATAGGAGAAAACTCAGATGACCTTGTGTATGATAAGGACTTTTTTAGACACGACACAAAGGCACAATTCACTAAAGAAGTAACTGATAAGCTGGACTTCAGTAAATTAAAAACTTCTCTGTTGAAAGGCCATGTCAAAGAGAATGAAAAGATAAGCCACAGAATGGGAAAAAGTATTTGCAAAAGACACATCTCATATAGGACTGTTATTCAAAATGCACAAAGAACTACTAAAAACAGTAAGAAAACACACTACTTGATTTAAAAATGAACAAAAGACATTAACAGACACTTCACCCAAGAAGATAAACAGATAGCAAGTAACCCCATGAAAAGATGTTCAACACCATATATTATTAGGAAATTACAAATTAAAACAATGGTGTTAAGTGGTGCCTAGGTGGCTCAGTTGGTTGAGCAACTGCCTTCGGCTCAGGTCATGATCCTTGAGTTCCGAAATCAAGTCCCACATCGGGCTCCCAGCTCCACAGGGAGTCTGCTTCTTCCTCTAACCTTTTCTCCTCTCATGCTCTCTCTCACTTTCCGTCTCTCAACTAAATAAATAAAATCTTTTAAAAAAACAAAACAAAAAACAATGGTGTTAAGAACAAAAAAACAAACCTGCTTAAAAACTGAACTAAATGGATGAGGTAGCTATTTGCTTTTTGGGCTGCTTAGTATCAAAACACTCTTCTTCTTCTTCTAAAGGAATACTGAGAGAGATGGGAGACAGGACCTAAAACACACTACAGTAGCCAAAGGCAGCTGGCATAAATACAGTAATCACATGCTCCCAACTTTACTTTTGAGGGAGTGAAACAAAGATGCAAGTTGGGTTAGAGAAAACTGCAGAGAAGAGTTCTAAAGGACAACAATAAGTTTCCAGCATGTTAGAGAGCACCACATTTTTAGATTAACTCCTATTTTTGTAAAGTAAAACGTTTTTATGACATGAATCATATTTTAATAAAAGCAATAGCACAGAAATTCATTTGAAAAGTCAAACTGCACTGGAGTTACTTGGAAAATAAGATCCACAGAAGTCTTAGTGATCAAGTTTTACTGATTTATTTTGGAATTTGGATACTTATACCTAGAGAGTAACAGAGATTGCTTCAGCTATCATTATTTTAAATTTAGAATACTATATTAACTTTGACCTATGTCCTACTTTTTACTCTTCTTTACTTGTCATAATATATATTTAAGTATCACATACTTTTCTCTATATAACTCTGTTATTTTTAAAATTTTGATACCAGCTAAGACAAGAGACTTCTGCCGAGTTCTTAAGTGTTTTGCTTACTCTTTTTTTGTATCTCTTGACATAAGGTTTTTCCCCATTAATTTTTTTTTAAAGATTTAGTTTATTTATTTGAGAGAGAGAGATTGAGAGAGCAGAAAGTCAGAGAGAGAAGCAGACTCCCCAGGGAGCTGGGAGCCTGATGTGGGACTCGATCCCAGGACTCCGGGATCATGACCTGAGCCAAAGGCAGTCGCTTAACCAACTGAGCCACCCAGGCGCCCTTCCCCATTAATTTTTTAATGTCGCTATTACATAAAGGTTTTCATAATAACCAAACCTTCATAAACTTTAGAATCAAATGGCAAGTTCCCAAAATCAGTGTTAAGATTGATGAGAACTACATTTAACATCTATAAATCAAATAAGGAAACTTTACATTTTAAAAATATTTAGGTTTCCACTGGAGGGTGGAACAGAAATTTTTAGGTTTCTTATACTTGAAAACAGCATGTCTACTTCTTTAACCCTTCTTTAATGTCTTCATTTAATTAATTTAATTTGGCTCCGTACATCTTTTGCTAGATTTCACCACAGCACTCTTTTTTTGCAATTGCCACTGATATTTGTACTACATAGAAATGCAGTTAGCTTTTGAAAACTATGTTAAATAATTCTGTTACACTTTTCTTTCAAGCCTAGATTCTCTAGTTTACTTTATAGAAAATCACACCATCTATCATTTTTTTCTTTCTTTCCAAACCTAAAATCTTTTCATTCTTTTTCTGATCTTACGGCATAGGTTAGGACTTCTAATAAACTATTGAAAGTAATAAAAGTTGGCATCCTTGAATTGTTTGATTTTAAGTGGGAATTTTTTTTTAAGATTTTATTTATTTGATAGAGAGAGAGGGTGTGTGCGCACAAGCAGGGGGAGTGGCAGGCAGAGGGAGAAGCAGGCTCCAGACTGAGCAAGGAGCCTGATGCAGGACTTGATCCCAGGATGCTGGGATCATGACCTGAGCCGAAGGCAGACACCCAACCAACTGAGTCACTCAGGTGTCCCAAGCGGGAATTTTTATTTATTTTTTTTAATTTTTTATTAACATATAATGTATTATTTGCCCCAGGGTACATGTCTGTGAATCATCAGGCTTACACATTTCACAGCATTTACCATAGCACATACCCTCCCCAATGTCCATAACCCTACCCCCCCCCCCACCTCCCAGCAACTCTTAGTTTGTTTCATGAGTTTAGGAGTCTCATATGGTTTGTCTCCTTCCCCATCCCATCTTGTTTCATTCTCTCCCCCACCCCCCCCATAACCCCCTGCCCTGCCTCTCAAATTCATATCAGAGAGATCATGTGATAATTGTCTTTCTCTGACTTATTTCGCTTAGCATAATACCCTCTAGT
>JAPYYJ010002789.1:0-12321 GCA_028533885.1 Nasua narica | reverse complement strand
GAGAGGCAGGCAGAGGGAGAGGGGGGAAGCAGGCTCCCCGCTGAGCAGAGAGCCCAATGCGGGGCTCGATCCCAGGACCCTGAGATCATGACCCGAGCCAAAGGCAGAGGCTTTAACCCACTGAACCACCCAGGCGCCCCTAAATAAATAAAATCTTAAAAAAAAAAAAAAAATCATTGACCAGAGAATCCTCCTTCTCATTGATTTCCATCAAAATTCTTGAAAAGCATTTCCCACAGGAAAAAAAACATGGGCCCAGAGTCTGGGGTTGGGGCATGGAAATTACACCCACTTCCAGAACAGCCTGAAGAGTTCATGGCCCATGGCCTTTCCTCTCGCACAATCCCCGCCTCCGGTGGCGACAGCAACAGACCATCAATCCACAGTCTGTGCCTCTCAGAGGTGCGCACACAGGAAGCTACACCAGACAATTATTTTCCACTCACGAGCATTGTCTATGACTCTGGGATGCCCATGCAGCCATTCCAGAAGGTGCTGATCGATCCCAGGAACACAGTGGTGGCCACTGGCTGGGAGAGCACACAGAGACCAGTTCATCCTGGCCACATGTGATTCAATGAGGGAGTGCTCAGTTCCACGTGGAGAAGAACCTAGCCCTCGGCAGAGTGTCTATTAGACTCCAACATGACTAGCTGGGCTCAATCCTCTCCTCGGAGGCCTCCTCTCCCTTTAGGCTCCCGGTCTATGCTTACCGTGGGCGAGCTGTGGTGTCAGCTAGGGCCACAATCCCAATCAGAGCACAAACGCTTCCCTTCTCCCCTGTGGAGCCATTCGGGACTGTGCATTTAAACAGCACACCCAAAGGCTTAAAAGCCCAAGAATGCCAAAGGAGCAGAGTTGTAACTGGGGTCTCAGTGACCCTATGAGGGAACGTGCTGCCTGTGTACCCAGGTGCACATTCATAAGGCCAGCTGGTACAGGAGTACAACAGACTGTCCTTACCACAGACCTGCACTTGTACTCGATTGGCTGTAAGTGATGACTGTGACTTGGGAACCAAACCCGGGGTTTAAACGAGGCTTTGCTTTGGCTCCCCAGGAACTGAAAAAGGCACATATGGGTATGGACACAGGTTGTTTCTCCAAGCTGTCAATGAAAAACTGCAACAAGGAGGTAGGTAGGTAAGGGAACGGAGGGGAGGAGATGGGTCCTTCTCCAAAAACTACATTAACATATGTATAAGATTGCAGGAGGCAATCCCCAGAGAGGAAGATAAACCCCACCTCCTCCTCCTCCTCTATGGCAGAAGCTTGAAGGGACAGGAAGGCAAGAGAGATAAAAATGAACCTTCTGGGGAAAGAAGGCCACAGGGCATCATTTTCTAATTTTTTGTTTTGTTTGAACATTTCTGCAATTCATAAAAACCATAAAATGACTCTAAAGAAAACCTGAAATGTTGCATAAACCTATGAAGTTTCAACCCTCTCTTTCTTCCGAGGAATACAAACTGACTTCCTTATGAGTGTCCAGCATAAAACATTACTGACAATTGTCTGAAAGACGCAGGGATTGATCGGTGTGCATGAAAACATCTACGACTGTGCGAGGCCCCATGAGCTTACTGACAGCTCTGCCTGGGGTCTGAAGCCACAGAGATCAGTACTCAAAATCTAGGCAGAAAAAACATTTCCCAAGATCTCTTACCGCTGCACACATTCCTTCACCACTTCATACTGGCCGATGGAAGCAGCCGTGTGAAGATCCAAGGGAACGGCCAGCTCCTCCCGGCTGACCTGAGCACCCAGCCCATGCCACATGGACAAGCTGCGGTTCAGGAGTTCTGGCTCACTGGCTTCATCGCTGAGCTCCGACATCACTGCAGAGGGAGAGCCAGGGGTTAGGTCTTTCCTTCCTGGTTGTTCCAGGGACTGAAACAGGATAGTCGCACTCCTGGGACAGACTTAGAAAATTTTCATTAGGGCGCCTGGGTGGTTCAGTCGGTTGGGCGTCTGCCTTTGGCTTGGGTCATGATCCCAGGGTCCTGGGATGGAGCCTTGCTTGGGCTCCTTGCTCAGTGGGGGGCCTGCTTCTCCCTCTCCCTTTGCCCCTCCCCGTTTGTGCTCTGTCAAATAAGTAAATAAAATCTCTAAAAAAAAAAAAAAGAAAAAAAGAAAATTTTTGTTAAATACTTCATGAGTTTGGGCAGCTCCATCCTGCTAATACTAGTGAGCTTGTCACCAGACAGAAAAAGAGCATATATGGTGAGCCACACACTGCGGTGTATACTTCCCTTCAATCCTCAGGGCAGTTCTGCAGGAATTCTGTAGGAACCCTCCCCAGTTCTGCAAAGGGAATTCTCCAGCAACTCAGAAAGCCTGTCAACCTCTTGGATGGGCAGTCAAGAAATGCTCATTGAGTCACTGGACCAAATCACAATTTGGGTGTGGTGAGAAAAAACCCTGGACTTGGAGTTAGATCAAAATTTAGCTCTATTTAACATCTCCAGTCCCTAGTTCGTTGCTGTCTAAGGGGGACATAGCCCAAACGGCTGCTGTTAAAACACATGGAAGAATGGATAAATAAACGGTAGAACAGCATATGATGGAATGCTAGTAATAAGCAAAAGGAACAGTTGATAACGCACAACATATGAATGAATCTCAAACACTACTGTGCAAACAGAAGCCAGACTCAAAGGCTACCTACTGTATGATTCCATTCATATGACATTTTAGAAAAAACAAAACTGAAGGGCTGGAGGACAGATCAGTGGTACTAGGGATTAGGAACAGGGGAACCAAGAAGAGAAACCAAGAGGGCATTTGGGGGTAACATACCTGTTCTGTATCTTGAATGGTGGGTATGTTGACTCTATACATTAATCAAAACCCACAGACCTAAACACCAAATGAGTGAATTTACTGTATAAAATTTTAAACAGGGGCATCTGGGTGGTTCAGTAGTTAAGCGTCTCCCTTTATTTTATTTATTTTTTTTAAGTTTATTTATTTATCTATTTATCTATTTATTTATTTATTTGACAGAGAGAAAGAACACAAGTAGGCAGGGAGGCAGGCAGAGAGAGAGGCGGAAGCAGGCTCCCTGCTGAGCAGAGAGCCCGATATGGGGCTCGATCCCAGGACCCTGAGATCATGACCTGAGCCGAAGGCAGAGGCTTCAACCCACTGAGCCACCCAGGCGCCCCAAGCGTCTGCCTTTAGCTCAGGTCATGATCCCAGGGTTCTAGGATCGAGCCCTGCTTGGCAGGAAGCCTGCTTCTCCCTCTCCTTCTCCCTTGGCTTATGTTCCCTCTCTCGCTGTCTCTCTCTCTCTCAAGTACATAAATAAAGTCTTTAAAAAAAATTTTTTTTAACAAATAGGGCGCCTGGGTGGCTCAGTCGGTTAAGCATCTGCCTTCAGCTCAGGTCATGATCCCGGGGTCCTGGGACTGAACCCCACATCAGGCTCTCTGCTTCATGCGGAGTCTGCTTTTCCATCTACCCTTTCCCCTCTCTACACACACACTCTCTCTCAAATAAATAAAATCTGTAAGAAAAAAAACTTTTAAACAAATCTCGAAAAGAAAGTACCAGCACAGAAACTAGGATGTGATTGGTGTTCAGCAAATGTTAACTGAGTAGGAATCCAACTATGAATTCCTTGCAAGTGGGAAAGATGGTGGGCGGGGATAGGGGGGTGACAGACTGGTACGTTTGTGGGGTGAGGGAACTTTCCCAGAAATGCAACACCACCAGGATGAAACATCTATGATTATGACAGTCTCTTATCCTAGGAATCCTAACCAAATCAATGCTTCCTATTAGAACCTTAAGGTTCAAGAGTAACATTTGTCTCCTACCCTACTATGGGTGGGAAAGAACAAGGAAGCAAGTATAGAAAAGAGAGAAAAGGAGAAAACAAAGGTCGGGTCCATTCAGATGGCCTAAAGGTGCCCCAGCAATCCACAGGTGCCTCTAAGACCTCAGTCTCTACTGAGGAATGCTTCTAAGCTCCAGGTAACAGCTGAGGTACCCAAACAAGCAACAAGCCACCAATTTGGCCAGAGTATGTGCACATGTGAGGGGGGCTGTAGGTATCCGAGTTCAGAGCAAAGCTCTGGTTTTTGGTACCACCAGCACCTCCTCACACCCGCAGAGCCTGAGATCAACCAGTTTTCTCACTTTGCAGGTGAGAAACCCCAACCTGACCAGTCATGGACAAAAGATACTGGATAAGAACCCAAAAAAGCTGACTGCCAGGTCAGGGCCCCTTTCAATACAACCCTCAAGCTTCCAACAGGTGTGTCTCTTCTACTCCAAATGCCTTCTCCGGAGTGGAGCCCACGTGGTCTCTCCCTTCATTGGAGGGAGGCTCACACAGCTGACACCCTGCAGGGTGGCCATCACACCCAGACCCGGCTCAAGGGGCCTAGAGAGGGAGAACTCGGATGCCAAGGGCACACAAAGCTACCGCTACTTCCTTTATCACCCCCACTACATGCCGCAAACTCTATACTGATGGGGTATTTGTTATAAATAAAACAAGTATTCTCATCCAAATATGCGTATACTTGTTCAGTGGCCAAAAATCTTAACTAAGAAATAATGACGCTGGTGTTCGGCCTCTATGCCTACAGGCAGGAAGTCTCGTCCCGACGCGTGTGTCCTTTGAGGGGACCGGGGTACCCACCCTGGTTCTCAGACCCTGGGAAGGGTCTTTAGGGAACGCCCCGAGCCCCGACTACGCTGACGTCCCCTGACACCTCCTCCCGGTAACCCTACAAGGCACGTGGCTCTATCGTCCCCGCCGCACAGCTGCAGAAGGGGAAATGCAGTCAGAAACTCACGCGGCGAGCAAGCGGCAGGGCCGGGCCGCCTGACGCTGGGCCGCGCAGGCGGACTGCAGGTGCCGGCACCAGGTTGGGGGGGCCCGGCCGCCAAGGAGCCTACCTGCGCCGTCGCCGCCACACTCCCTCAAAATGGCCCGTTCGCCGCCACGCACGCCGGGGAACCCTCTGCGCGGATTGCCGCCCCACCGCTCAGACCCCGTGGCCCCGCTCCCGCCCCGGAAGTGGTTGCGGGAGGCGCGGAGCACGCCGGGACGCTCGTCGGGCCCCGGGGCAACCCCCCGCGCCGCCGTGCAATTCGTCCGTCCCGATCCCGAACCTTCCGGTCAGCTCGCCCGGCTCGCTGTGTGACTCCCAAGGCAGCCAATGAACAGGGGAAATTCGCCCTGCCCCGCCCCTCCCCTGGCCGGGGGAACCAATCCTGTTTCAAGAGAGGCAGGACGCGCCAAGTCCCGAAAGAGAAACAGGGGGAAAAGTACGGTTGGCAGCCCAGTCAACTAAGATTCTGCCGAAGGGGGTGGGGGAGATTCCGAAGGCCGTGACAGCCTCAGTAGTTGCACCGCGGCCCGAGGGGGCGAGCCCGACCGGAGGGACGCAGTTCAGACTGTTTATCGCTCTGTCAGGACCGCGCAGAGAGGAGAGACGGAGGCCTGAGGTGAGTGGCCTCGGGCCTGCCGCAGCTGCGAAGGGACGGGTCGGGATTTGGAAAGGACTGAGGCAAACGGGGAGTGGGGGTGGGTGGGAAGGTCGGCGATGTGTTTTCCTGTTTCCCAGCTTTAGATTTTTAAAAGCCAGACCCAGGAGGCCATAGGCGTCTGGTTGTCATAACAACGGAGCGCCACTAGACGGGAGAGGCCGGGGGCGGGGCTTAACGGGCTGCAGCCAAGAAACGGCCATGGAAGCAGCTCCAGGATTCGGAGGAGACTGGATTGGCTCTTCGACTTAGCTTTAGGCATTAACCCCAGTCCGCTGAATGAGCCTTAGTCCTCACTTGGGTGTTTATGACCCTGCGCAATCTGGTCCGTTTTCACCGCATATTCCAGCAACGGATTCCCTCTTCCCACAACTTGTTGGGCAGTTTCCGCTCCTCTGAGCTACTGTACATGCTGTTCCTGCATCCTGTAGTGCCTTTCCCTCCCCTGTTGTTGCCTTGCCTTCCTAGAACCTAGTCTCTGGTAGCCGCCTTCACTTCGGTGATTCTGGTGTCCTACAATCTGCCCTACAGAGCCCCGTTTCCAAAAAACTATCTCCCGATGTGTGTATGAGTTGCCTCTCCACCCTGCTGTTCGC
Source organism: Nasua narica (assembly GCA_028533885.1). NCBI lineage: Eukaryota > Metazoa > Chordata > Mammalia > Carnivora > Procyonidae > Nasua > Nasua narica. The sequence goes on along the minus strand of JAPYYJ010002789.1, from coordinate 6,224 downwards.
AGTTCAGGGTGCACCAAGCTCCTGCTCCTGCTTCCGTAAGCACAGAAGAAGCACATCTCCTACTGCTACCTTGGTGGGGTACTAGCCATACAGGGCGAGGGCCCGCCTGCTCTCTTCCCATCACCTACGCACAGTGGCCTCTGGTGCTGCAAGGGATGTCCAGACATTGGATCTAAAATACCATCATCCCACATTCCTAAAGCCACCTTGACCCCTGAGGGACCAGGCTTTCTCCTGTTAGGCGCTGGGATACAAAAAGGGGAAGAGTATAGCTAAATGCTTGGGTAGAGGGGGTCAATCTGAGTAGTGACCCAAAAAATATCTCCTCAGGACTCCAAACTGCCTAGTCCTGTGTAAGGGGGCAGTAAAGCGTACTGTGGCTTGAAATCCCCTCTAACTTTGATACGAATTCTATTTTTGCCATTTACTAACAATATAACTTCTCTGAGTTTGTAAAAAGCAGATAATAAGAGTATCTATGTTATGTGGGATATAGTTTACATAGTCTATATGTCATACACACAAATACTCTTTATCATATACATATACCTACACATGTATATAGATTATTATATACCTTTATATGTATCTACATACAATTGACTCTTGAACAACATGGGGGTTAGGAGTGCCCAACCCCCACTCAGTCAAAAATCCACATATACCCCTTTTTTTTAAGATTTTATTTTTAAGGGGCGCCTGGGTGGCTCAGTGGGTTAAAGCCTCTACCTTTGGCTCGGGTCATGATCTCAGGGTCCTGGGATCGAGCCCCGCATCGCATTGGGCTCTCTGCTCAGCAGGGAGCCTGCTTCCCCCTCTCTCTGCCTGCCTCTCTGCCTACTTGTGATCTCTCTCTCTCTGTCAAATAAATAAATAAAATCTTTAAAAAAAAAGATTTTATTTTTAAGGGGCTCACTTGGTTAAGCATCTGCCTTTGGCTCAGATCATGATCCCAGGATCCTGGGATGGAGTTCTGCATTGGGCTTCCTGCTCAGCTGGGAGCATGCTTCTCCCTCTCCCTCCGCCCCTCCTTCCTCCACTCTTGCTCTCTCTCTCTCTCTTTCTGACAAATAAAATATTTTAAAAAAAGATTGGGCAGAGGGAGAAGCAAGCCTCCCACTGAGTAGGGAATCCGATGCAGGGCTCAATCCCAGAACCCTGGGATCATGACCTGAGCCAAAGGCAGATGCTTAACCATCTGAGCCACCCAGGGTGTCCCCCACAAAAAAGATTTTATTTTTAAGTAATCCCTACCCAACGTGGATCTGGAACTTACAACCCTGAGATCAAGTGTCAGATGCTCTACCGACTGAGCAAGTCAGGCACCCCTCCGCATACAACTTTTGACTCCCCAAAACTTAGCTACTAACAGCCTACTGTTGATCAAAAGCCTAACTGATAACATAATTAGTCGACTGACACATATTTTGTAAATGTTTTATATATTGTATCCCATATAAAGTAAGCCAGAGAAAAGAAAATGTTAAGAGAATCATGAGAAAATGCACTTACAGTACTACACTGTATTTATAGAAAAAAAATCTGCATGCAAGTGGGCCGGCGCAGATCAAAGCCGTGCCGCTCAGGGGTCAGCTGCATCTGGGTTCCACCTGCACCGCATACACAGTGTGGGCACAGAGACCAACAGAAACAGGAACCTGCAGAACCAGAAGGGAAACCAAGTGGGAGGTCTGGGAGTCTGTGTTCATCCTCCACAGTGTGGTAGGTCCTTTGAAAAGGCAGCCCTCTCTCTCTACCCTGCCATGAGCCCTTGACCCTTGGCCCCGGACCCTCTCACTTCACCCTGTGTCCCCCTGCAGGGATGCTTGGATGATGGCATGCTGAGAAATACCCTGGAGCCTGGGCCCCCATGGCATCCCAGGACAAAAATGAGGAGTCCTCATCTCTCTGGGCCTCCCAGACAGGACCATGGGATGCCATCCTTGAGGCTGTAAGGGAGCAGCTCCCGTCTCTAGACTCAGATTCCTCCTTGGTAAGCAAGTGCCTTCTTCCTATGTCTTCCTAGGCCCCAACGGCCCTTTCTTCCCATGGCAAACCTGATGCTGCTCCATGGACAGCTTTGGAGCTTATGAGCTTCTGTGTCTGTCATAATCTCGGTTTTTATTCTCTGAATACATTTACTGGTACTAAGCATCCTCCTGGGCCAGTTCAGTGACCCCAAACCATGACTGGAGAATTCCTCCACGAGCTTATCATGATGCATTGAAATGGTAGCATGCATTCATTGAACAAACACTTATGGAGCCTACTTTGCCTTTTCAAGAACGAAAGCAGGAGGGCAAGGGTGGCTGGAGCCTGAAGCCCCTGCCCCAGCCCACTGCCCCATAACCCAAAAGTCCTCTCATTTGTCCACAGTCAGACTGCGGGCCAGATGAGCTATTCATCTTCCAGCGAGATCAAACTGCCCTGATCCCAGACTTGTCAGAGGAGCTGGCTGAAGACCCTGTCAGGGCCTGGCTTGCTACGGCCGATGGGCCTTCTGAGGTCTGTAGGAGGCAGGCTCCGGGGATCCACGACGCTGGGCCCCTGCGGGCCGAACGGGGTATGAATGTGGGTGTCCATGCTCTCACTAGACCCTAACAGCAGTGGGGCTCAAAGAGGTTAAAACCCCAGCACTCCCCAAACATTTGTTGATTTAATAAGGGTGAGAGTGGGAATTCAGAGGTAAGAAGGTGCCCCAGCTGGAGAGGCCAGATGAACACAAGAAACAATTAGGAAACACCACAGCATACTCTATAACTAAGTATCGGTTTTCACCAACCATGAGAGCAAATTTTCCATTTTCTTGTCTTCCCATTTCCCAGAGACCAAAAACTCTTCCTAAAATTAATGGCTTGATGCTTAAAATTAATTGCTCCCTTTATAAATAGAAGCTATCAATAGGCTTTCATACTGGGCAGGTCCCCAACCGGTCAGGCCTGTTCGGCTCCTGTTAAAAGCTCCAAGAGACAGGCACCTGGGTGGCTCAGTGGGTTAAAGCCTCTGCCTTCGGCTCAGGTCATGATCTCAGGGTCCTGGGATCGAGCCCCCGCATCGGGCTCTCTGCTCAGCGGGGAGCCTGCTTCCTCCTCTCTCTCTGTCTGCCTCTCTGCCTACTTGTGATCTCTCTCTTTCTGTCAAATAAATAAAAATTAAAAAATCTTTAAAAAAAAAAAAAAAAGCTCCAAGAGACTGGCTTAGCTCGGTTGTAACTATTATGACTAGTGGTCACTCATTAATCAGGGGAATGGGGAATGTCATCTAAGACCAACACAGCCAGGCTTCCTTCAAAGTAGCAAAAGCAGGGACGCCTGGGTGGCTCAGTTGGTTAAACAACTGCCTTTGGCTCAGGTCATGATCCCAGTGTCTTGGGATCGAGTCCCGCATCGGGCTCCTTGCTCCGCAGGGAGCCTGCTCCTCTCTCTGCCTCTGCCTGCCTCTCTGCCTGCTTGTGTTCTCTCTCTGTTAAATGAATAAATAAAATCTTTAAAAAAAAAAAAAAGTCAAAGCAAAAGCAGACTTTTTTCAGTAACTGCTGACAGCAGGGGAGAGAGCTGAGCGTGGTATGATCTGTGCAGAGGTGACTGGGGTTTTAAATGGAGGAGGGAGGGGGAGAGCAGGGCCCACTAGAGTCAGGGTCGTGAACAACCACAGAGACCCGGTCAGTGTGGGTATCACCAGGCCAGAAGGTGTGTCTGCCGGCAGGTATGGAAGTCAGCAGTCTAACCTCCCACGGAGAAGAGACAGAGGCCAGGTCCTTCCAAAGGAATGGCTCTCAGGCCCATGGCAGATGCTTCTGGGTTATAAGAGACACATACTCACAAAAATAACCGTTTTTGGTAAATGCGCTAAGAAAGGGAGGTCAGGTGTGTCTGGAACAGACACTGAATTCTCTCTGCAGCTTGGAGCTTTCTCGGGGGGGCTGGGGTCATCCTAGCCCTGTGCTGCTGGAGGCCACTCTATAGAGTCTGGGCCAGTCTCTCCGTGCAGGTTTGGGCAGAGTGGGCATAACTTACCATCTGATGTCTGGTAAGTTATGAGCCGGCAGTCTGTACCTCTCAGTGCAAGCCTTGACAGGGGGCCTTCTTACAGAACCAGGCAGGGCATGCCTCCTACCCATCACCCCCAGATGCCCCCCACTCACTCAGCCGTGCCTAACCAGAAACAGGAGAAACTCCCAGGGCTGCCAAGCCCTCTGGTTAGTGCAGGTGCAGCGATGTCCATGGGGCTTTATCTAGTGTTGTCTTCCTTTCTATAATTACCTCGGCGACTCTTCTTGAGAATTTTTTTCAGTCTGTGACGGGAAAGTCTGCACCAACTCACGGGGCAGAGGCTGTGGGCTTGCTCCAGAGTCAAAGGGTCTGGCTTTCTTCTTGTCCACCCCTTAACAGCTGTGTGGCCAAAAGGTAGAAACCACCGAAGTGTCCATCAACAAACCAAACGTGGTGTGTCCATACGGTGAAACATTAAGGGAACCAAGTACAACACGGGCTACCACCTCAGTGGACCTTGGAAACACTAAGCTAGGCAAGGACACAAAACGACCAATACTGTAGGATTCCACTCACATGCCGTATCTAGAAGAGGCAAATCCATAGAGACTAAAAGTAGACTGGAGGTTACTAGGGGCTGGAGGGCAGGGAGGCACAGTCCCTTTGGGGTGATAAAAAAGCTTTGGAAATAGACAGTGGTGACGGTTGCACATTATGAATGTACTTAATGCCATTGAATGATATATTTTAAAATGATCAAACTAGCAAATTTTATGTCACACACATACTTTACCACACATATACAAATTCCCTGAAGCATGTTTCTAAGGATGCTAAGGATACCTGTTTTCTCCACAGCCAGGTGTGGTGTCTGTGGAACTCACTGCAGGACGCTGGAGTAAGGGGGACGCAAAGACAAAGGGTTCTGCCCCTGTGCAAGGCAGGGATCCTGACGGTCCTGTAGAGAGCTCTGGTGAGGCCAGTTCCCTTTGTCAGGTGCCTGCGGACACCCCCACGTGGCAGGAAGGCAACCGTGGGGCTTTGTCCTTCAGCACCCAGGGTCCCCCCTCGGGGTCACATGGAGAAGCTACCTTTTCCCCCTGGGAAGGCAACCTGAAAACAGAACCCCCAGGTGCTGCTTCAAGAGCCTGTTGGGGCACAGACTCCACAGGCCACAAAGCCCTCCGAAGGGAGAGGAGGAAGATGATTGAGAAGGACATACTCCATAAAGTTACCTGGGATGCCCAGGGCCCAGCCTGCAGTGACCGAAGTCCAGTGGAGGAGGCCCCCTGTGCTGCGGCAACGGCAGTTCTGAGACCAGAAATGCCCCCAGAGGGGCCCCGGGAAGGACCTCCAGTGCTCTCCCTCAAGGTAGGCATCCCCTTAGCCTGCATTTCCTTGGGGGAGATCCCTTGCACAGTGGCCAACTTGAGGCTTGGCCCACTACACCTGTCCTAGTCTGGGCTCCTGTGATAAACTCTCATAGACCTGGGGGGGGGGGGCGCTGCTTAGACCCCAGAAATTCACCTCACATTTCCAGAGACTGGAGAGTCTAAGACCACAGAGCTGGTACATCTGATGTCTGGTAAGAGCCCGTTCCAGGTTCACAGAGGGCATCTTCTGGCCGAGTCCTTGTGGAAGAGGCGAGGAAGCTCCCCGGCCCTCTTCTATAAGACCTCCACTTTCATGAGCTACTAATCACCTCCCAGCAGCCCCACCTCCAAAACACCATCACACGGAGGGTTAGGATTTCAACCTGTGAATTTTGGAGGGGCACAGACATTTAGTCTACAGCAATAACCATAGGCCCCTAGGCCCAGGGTCCCAGGTCCTTCAGCAGGCGGTCATGCCTGACTCGGTGGGTGTGTGGTCACGGCAGTAGAAGTAACAAGAACAAAGAAGAGCAAGGAGACGGAAAGGAAAGAAAAGGGAGGGAGGAAGGAAGGGAGGGAGGGAGGAAGGAAGGAAGGAAGGAAGGAAGGAAGGAAAGAAGGAAGGCAGGCAGGTAGCTATTCTTTCTGCTTGCCCTGAAACACTTGTTTTCACTCACCTCTAGGGCTGCAAGGAGCTGCAAGAGGGTCCACGAGAAACACCAATTCCTACTTAACTTCCTCCCTCCTCTCAACACACCCAGGCTCTTCCTAGTCCTCCTGTGAGGGCACCAGCCCAGAACAATCTGTTCCTTAAAAGAGCAAAACATTTAAACTTCCCAACACTAAACCTGTATGAACC
>JAPYYJ010002788.1:0-12322 GCA_028533885.1 Nasua narica | reverse complement strand
GTAAATAGTTAATTTAGTCAGGACTAGGACAGTGTTATTTGACTGCGACCTAGTTCTTTTTCTATATCATTTATCAAGTAGACATAATTATGTTGACCCTCTTCCCTATATTCCAACCAAATAAAATGCTGGGAAAGAAGTAGCTTGAAGCCCATAAGAGATCATAAGTCAAAATAAAGTAATACTTTCGGTACAAAAATGATTTTGCTAAAAGCATCTAGTTTGGTCGAGGCACAAAATCCAGTGTTCAAAGTCCTGGATTCAAGCCCTAAGCTGATTATTTATTTGCTCATATTTTCGCTGAAAGCAACATGCTATATCTAAAGAGAAAATATAGAGCTTAGCAAAGACAGTCCCTTCCATCATAAATCTTGTGGTTTAAGGAGAGAGACATATATGAAAACATATAATCACACAAATGATGAAATTTAGGTTTCAATCCAGGCTGTGATGAATAGAGTTTGGAAGGAAATTTTATAATAGAACCTACCCAAGCCTTGGGATGCCAAACAGCCTCAGAAAACTGCACTTGAGCTTGAAATTGGATAATAGATAACAGAGCACTTAAATCACAAGACCCTGATTTACTTTTATGAAAAGTTAGAGAATTTTCAAAGATCTGGACATTCTAAAATCTTTTTCTCATCATCCGATGATTCCACTTCAGACATAGACAACCCACAGATCACACCAAGACTCACTCTAAGGCAGGAGAGAGTAAGATGCATGCTGCCTAATTTTGCTATTATTATTATTATTATTACTATTATTATTATTATATCTTAAACTACCTCCAGATCTAAAGGAAGGCTAACTCATCAAGTGAATTAAACATCCGATGACAGGAAGCCTTTTACTCAAGCATTTTGGCTCTGGACATAATAGTATGTGATCACATCAGTTTATGATCTCTTGTTTTGAAGGTCATCAACATAAAATGCTGTAATAAAAGATGGATATGTAAAGATAGATGGCTTTTTCTGGCAGTGCCACCCCACAGAGTCCTTCTTGTTCTCCATAGGAAATTTGAGACTCTTACTGTGAGGAAAGGGAGAACAGACAGATATTTTTATTATCATAATTTCTTTAACATTAGTTACAGATATTAGTGAACAAAGCAAAACCAAGTATCTGCATGGAGGCAACGAGTTGAAATCAAACTGCACAAGTATTAGACAAGTAACCAATGACCTAGTATTTGAATACACTGTTTCTGAGGAGAAGATACTACGTGGACATGGGCAACAGGTCCTTTTATTCCTTCCCATTAATAACGAAGGAAACTTGGATCTCACTATAAGTGTTGGAACACTTACACATACACATACACATACACATACACACAGGTTCCAGAAGAGGGGAGTAGCGTAACAATTTAGAAATAATATTTTCAAGAATTTCATGAACAAATGAAGGTCATAGTTTTTAAAGAACATAATAGAATAGGATATTGAGGTATTTTATTTTACTACTGTTTTGTTATGATGGTCCTTAAAACATGATTTAATAATAAATTTTATCAAGTTTTTGAAATCAATGCAAATAGTATATAATTTTTCTTTAATCTGTTCTAAATGGTGTATAAACTTTAGATATACTCTGATGTTAACCTTGCCTTACATTAAATTCAAGTAATTATTTTTTAAATATCATTAGGGTCACTTTACTCTTTTCTGTATAATTTTGGAAACTATTTTCAGGACTACAACTTCTCTTTCTCGTACTGTAATGGTCAGGTTTTTTCAAGGTCATTAGAGTCTCATACAAAGAAGTATGTTCCCTCTTGTAATAAACTCATCAAGAGATGTGCAGATATATAAAGCATTTTATAGGTATCAAGGAGGAAGATTAATTATAGCTAAGATAGTCTTAGCTATATGAAAAAGAAAAAAAAATGTAAATCTGAGGGAAAGGACCCCTGAGGAATTTCCCTGTACCCGTCAATGGCAAAATAGCTTAGCTAATAGTTTAGAATAGTAAGAACTCTACAACAGCAAAACCCTACAAGATCATGTAGAAGGGAAACTTTTTCCTTCACTGATAATCTCAGTTTACTACAGACCATGTAAATACAATCAGTGTTTTCCCTGAATAGAAAATAATGCTAATTAGAATAAAAGCTGAAAAAAAAAAAGAATAAAAGCTGAAATTATCATAAATGTGTAAAACACAAACTACAGCTCTAATGATCAATTTTCCTTTAAATTACAATGTCAAGACCCAAAAGGCTTGAGTAGAAGTGTTTTGAAATTATATAAATAAATCTTTCTATGAATTAAATTAGCAATTTTTCATAGCTAAATAAAATCTATAATATCTGACCTGGAATTAAGTGTAAATTTTTCATAAAAAATATTACTGACTCAATCACTACAAGGATGAGAATGGAAATAGCATAATATTTTCTAATAGTGAAAAAAATTGGATAATATGTAGTCAGAAACTGTGACTTATAAGCTCTTTGTGATATTTTAAAATTGTAAAAAAAAACCAGTAAAAACAAATAGGTAAAAAATCCAGTTTATTTTAATATATGAAAATATCTCTAATACATAAAGTTAGTAGAATGTATTTTAATATGCATACTGTGATTTCTAAAAGTACATTATATCATGGAAAAGGAAAACAGAAAAATTGTAAGAACTGATTCAAGTGATCATAGATTAGTATTTTTTATATTTGCTAGTCTTAATCCTTAATAAGAAACTGCTTCATATCGGGGCTCCTGGGTGGCTCAGTTGTTGGGCGGCTGCCTTCTGCTCAGGTCATGATCCTGGAGTCCCTGGATCGAGTCCCGCATCGGGCTCCCCCCTCAGCAGGGAGTCTGCTTCTCCATCTGACCTCTCCCTCTCATGCTTCCTCTCTCTCTCTCTCTCAAATAAATAAATAAATAAAATCTTTAAAAAAAAAAGAAACTGCTTCATATCTTTATTTCTTTATTTTTTTAGAAACTTATTTTTTTTTATTTCTTCAGTGTTCCAAGATTCATTGTAGATGCACCACACCCACAGCTCCATGCAATACGTACCCTCCTCAATATCCAAAACAGGGCTCACCCAACCCCCTACCCTCCTCCCCTCCAAAACCCTGTTTGTATCTCAGAGCCCACAGTCTCCCATGCTTTGTCATCCCCTCTGATTTCCCCAATTCACCCTCCCTTTGTTGTGTCATTTGCAAATATCTTCTACTGCTATGTGGGTGCCTCTTTGTTTTGTTGACTTTGTTTTGTTGACTTTGCTTCATTTCTATGATATTTTGATTAATCTCTTATCTTTCTGTTATTACAGAGAGTCATGAAGAATGGGAATGAGACAGAAACTACAGATTTCATTCTCCTGGGGTTCTTCCCTGAATTTAAACACATCACAGCCATAGTCTCTATCATTCTTCTGATCTACATGGCTGCCTTCACTGGCAACACTCTTCTGATCCTCCTCATCTGGTTGTATTCCCATCTCCACACCCCCATGTACTTCCTTCTCAGTCAGCTCTCCTTAATTGATTTGACATTGACCTCTAGCATTGTCCCCAAGATGGTGGCCAACTTCTTCTCTGGATGGCGAAACATATCATTCTTTGCTTGTGGGACTCAAATTTTCTTCTCCCTGACTGTGGCCATTGCAGAATGCATCCTCATAACTCTCATGTGCTTTGATCGTTATGTGGCTATATGTGATCCTCTTCGATACACAGTCATCATCAATCCTAAGGTTTGCATACAGATGATTGCCATGTCTTGGGCTGGAGGGGCACTTACTTCCCTGAGCCACACCGCTTTTACCTTGCATTTTAACATCTGCAGCCCCAGAGAAATTCCCCACTTCTTTTGTGAAGTCATGGCTGTGCTTAGGATCGTCTGTGAGGATATCTCAGCCTTTGAGAGGGCAGTGGTGATAACAAGCACCCTTGTTCTGCTGCTGCCTTTATCTCTCATCTTGTCTTCGTATGTTCTCATCTTCCTTGCTGTACTCCGAATGAACTCCCCAGAAGGCAGGAACAAGGCTCTGGCCACCTGTTCCTCTCATCTATGTGTGGTGGGTCTCTATTTTGGTCCAGGTATGTGCATCTACATGAGACCCGGCTCTGCCAAGACTCCAAAGTTGAATCAGGGTCTCTTTCTGTTTGGAACTGTCCTCACTCCTCTCCTAAATCCTCTTGCCTACAGTCTTAGGAATAAGGAAGTTCTAAGTGCACTAAAAAACTTAATGGGGAGGTTTCAATCCTCCAGGTGAATCACAGAAATCTCATTATCACTCATAGGCAAAAAAGAGATGCACCAGCAAAGGTGTATTTTGTCAGTATAATAATAATAATAATGATAATAATAATAATAATAAAAATAATAATAAATTCCTTCAAGATCCTAAAAAAGTCAAATCACTCTACTGAGTTTATCTGCAGGAGAAAAATGTTTATCCTTTCCTTTCTTCATCTTAGAATTTCTTTCTGATTGTTCTAGATGATGTCCTGATGAAGGACAAGGAACTATGTACATCAATTCTCTTCATGATTCTTACTTGATGTTAATGTGCACTTTAGTATTTCCAAGTTTCATGTTGATTCCTTGAAAAAATATCAGTGTTTGCCTCTCTAGAATGAATAAAAAATATCAAGCATATAGATAATTCAAGATAATTCCCTATTAAAATTAATTAATGGACATAGTGATAAATCTTCAGGAATCAGAAAAATTTACCAGTGTTGCTTTGCTCTATCTCTCTAACAAGACTATTCATTCCTCTTACTTCTATAAAAATGGTATTCACTCTATGTCAGTGCTTCCAAAGAGCAGATTTCTGATCACTTGCATTAGAATAATTTGCTGACTTCATAAAATATACCACTTTTGTGCCCATCTCAGATTAGCAGAATTAGAATCTGTCAAATTGGGCTCAAGAATCTGACCAGCAGACCATTTAGTGATTTTCACATTTACCAAGGGTTGTAAGCCACCGATGTTATTATTGACCTAATTTTCTAGACCTGCCTTGCAAAATAATTGCCCAGTCATAAAGTTTCCTGATTTCAGGGCACCTGGGTAGGTCCGTATGTTAAAGCCTTTGCCTACGGCTCAGGTCGTGATCTCAGGGTCTTGGGATCGAGCCCTGCATTGGGCTCTCTGCTCATCAGGGAGCCTGCTTCCCCCTCTCTCTCTGCCTGCCTCTCTGCCTACTTGTGATCTCTCTCTCTCTTTCTGTCAAATAAATAAATAAATAAAATCTTTAAAAAATAAATAAAGTTTCCTGATCTCTTTATAATTTATGCAATAGAATGAGTTAAGGTAGCTAGCAGAAACTAATATTATTTTTAAGATAGTAGAATAATAAACTTTATGTTGTGAATAATTCATAATATAAAATTTTTGAGCACACAAAGAGAAAGTAGAAGAAAGAAAAAAGACTCATATTTGTGATAAAAATATGAATGATTGAAAATATTTATAACACAATAAAATTTAAAGCAGAAGGCATTATAGATGATTCCAAAATGTTCATATACTTCCAAATATTGAAAATATACTATATAATAGAGGGGTACCTCGGTATCTCATTGGCTAAAGCCTCTGCTTTTGGCTCAGGTCGTAATTTCAGATTCCTGGGGGCCAGGCTCATGTCAGACTCTCTGCTCAGGGGGGAGTCTGCCTCCCCACCTCTCTCTGCCTGCCACTCTGCCTACTTGTGATCTTTCTATCTTTCAGACAAATCAATAAAATTCTAAAATCCTCTGAGCAACAAACTGAGGGGTTTGGAGGGGTGGGGTGGGGGAATGGGCGAGCCTTGTGGTGGGAATTAAGAAGAGCATGTATCACATGGAACACTGGGTGTAGTGCATGAACAATCAATCTTGTAAGCCTGAAAAAATAAAATAAACATATTTTGGGAAAAAATAAATTAAAATATACCATATAATAGAACATAAGTAACGCTCTACAACATGCATACATTTTATTGTAGAACAAACTAAAATGTCTTCTATATATAAGTAAAATATGTATTTATTTATTTATATTCAAGTAGCCATTATACTACTTCATTGGTTTTGATATAATGTTTAATGATACATCAGTTGAGTACAACACCCAGGTTAGATAAAAGATAGATACACGATAGATGATAGATAGATAGATGATAGATAGATGATAGATAGATAGATAGATAGATAGATAGATAGATAGATAATAGATGATAGATGATAGATAGATGATAGATCTCAACCATATTGGGTAACCTGGATGGTTCAGGTCCATAACCAACTGCCTTCAGCTCAGGTCATGATCTGATCAAAGCCATGATCAAAACCATTATTAGATATCACTTTCCACCAGTCAGAATGGCTAAAATTAATGAGACAGGGAACGCCAAATCCTTAGGACAATGTGACAAAAGGGGAACCCTCTTACACTCTTGATGGAAATGCAAGGTGTACAGCCAGTCTAGAAGACAGTATGGAGGTTCCTCAAAAAGTTAAAAATAGAGTTACCCTATGACCAGCAATTGCTGGGTATTTACTCCAAAGATACAGATGTAGTGAAAAGAAGGAGCACATGAACCCCAATGTTCATAGCAACAACATCCACAATAGCCAAACTTGGAAGGGAATGAGATGTCTTTCAATAGATGAATGGATAAGGAAAACTAGTACATATATACAATGGAATATTACTAAGTCATCAGAAAGGATGAATACATACCACTTCCATGGACATGGATGGAACTAGGGGAGATTATGGTAAGTGAAATAAGCCAAGCAGAAAAAGATGATCCTCATATGGTTTCACTCACATGTGGAACATAAGCAACAGTGGAGTTGAAAATAGGGGTGGTGGTAACTGAATAGTAAAATCAGAGAGGGAGACAAGCCATATGAAAATTGGGAAACAAACTGTGGGTTGCAGAAAGGGAGATGTGTGAGGGGATGGTCTGAGTGACTGATGGGCATTAAAGAAGGCAGTGATGTAATGAGTATTGGGTATTACAAGCAACTGAGGAATCATTGAATATTTATCAAAAACCAATGATTTGGGGCAGCTGGGTGGCCCAGTGGGTTAAAGCCTCTGCCTTTGACTCAGGTCATGATCTTGGGGCCCTGGGATCAAGCCCTGCATGGGGCTTTCTGCTCAGCAGGGAACCTGCTTCCCCCCTCTCTCTGCCTGCCTCTCTACCTACTTGTGATCTCTCTCTCTGTCAAATAAATAAATAAAATCTTAAAAATAAACAGAAAAACACAATGATTTATTATACATTGTATAATTGAATTTAACATAAAAAATAAGAATAGAAATACTATATGATCAAACAATTCTCTTAATGGCTATTTAAGAGAGGAAATGGAAGCCATCTGAGTGTTCTTCAGTAGAGGAATGGATTAATATGTGGAGATTATATGTATATATATGATCCAATATTCCATATATATATATGTATTTATTTTAAAATATATTTTATGCATAAAAACACATATTTTTATAATCATAGGGGTTGATATTATGTATATATTGACAAAAATGTCAGAGAAACCTAAGACTACTTATAAGGAAAGATGATGCATAAGCTTTGAGTAAATATGTGTACATATATATATATATATATAGAATACTACCAGTGGAATATTACCCAGCCCTAGAAAAGTATGAGACCTTGACATTTGCAACAACGTGTATGTCCCTGGAGAGTATTACACTATGTGAAATAAGTTAAGGACAAATATCATGATTTCACTTGTATGTGGAATCTCAAAACAAAGTATTGAGTAAACAAAAAAGGCAGAAATAGACACATAAATACAGAGAACAAATGGTGGGTGCCAAAGGGCTGGGGGTAGAGTTATGCTCAAACGTTTGTATGGGTGTGGGGGTTATATGTTTCCAGTTATGGAACAAATAAGTCACTAATGCAAGGTTTAGAGTATAAAATATAGCCAATGGCATTTTAATAGCATTTCAAGATGACAGATGTTAGCTACATGTGGTTAGCATAGCATAACATATAAAATTATTCACTCATTATGTTGTATACCAGAAATGTATATGTATAGTGTATAATGCATACTGTAACATTGTATGTCAACTATGCTTATATGTAATATTTTTCTGCTATAAAAAAGAAACCTTTCCATTTCCTATCACATAGATGAATCTTGAGGACATTTCATTAAGCAAAATAAATCAGAAAGAGAAAGATATATTCTTCATGATCTTATTTATATGTGAAATGAAAAGAAAAAAACTCATAATTAGAAAAATCAAAAAAAAAAAAAAAGAAAAATCAGATTAGTTGTTGCCAGAGATGTGGGTGAAGGACTTGTGGGTTGTGTGTTGGTAGTCAGAGGGCAAATCTGTAGTTATAAGTTGTAATGTACACCAAGGTAACTATAGTGAATAATATTGTACTGTATATTTGAAATGTACCAAGAAGGTAAATTTAAAGTTTTCACATTCACAAAAAAGTAACTATTAAATCATTGAATGTGTTAACTAAATTTACTGTGATAATCATTTCTCTACATATGTGTATAAAATAATCATGTAATATTAAACTTATACAATATTGTATATGTACATATCAATTATATCTTTTTTCTCCCCAAATATGTTTATTTTAATTTTTCAGTGTTACAAGATTGACTGTTCATGCACCACACCCGGTACTCCATGCAATACATGCCCTTCTCAATACCCACCACCAGGCTCTCCCAGCCCCTACCCCCTCCCCTCCAAAACCCTCAGTTTGAAAATTAATTTTTGGGACTTCATCAAGATAAAAAGCTTCTTCACAGCGAAGAAAACAGTCAACAAAACAAAAAGGCAACCCACAGAATGGGAGAAGATCTTCACGAATGACACTACAGACAAAGGCCTGATATCTAAGATCCATAAAGAACTCCTCAAACTCAACACTCACAAAACAGATAATCACATCAAAAAATGGGCAGAAGACATGAACAGACACTTCACCAAAGAAGACATAAAAATGGCTAAAAGACACATGAAAAATGTTCATCATGGGGGCATCTGGGTGGCTCATTTGGTTGAGAAACTGCCTTCATCTCAGGTCATGATCCTTGAGTACCGGGATCGAGTCCCACATCGGACTCTCAGCTCCACAGGGAGTCTGCTCCTTCCTCTAACCTTCTCTCCTCTCATGCTCTCTCTCACTTTCTAAAAAATAAAAATAAAATACAATAAAAATAAAATCTAAAAATTGTTCATCATCTTAGCCATCAGAGAGATTCAAATCAAAACCACACTGAGATACCACCTTACACCGGTTAGAATGGCCAAAATCAACAAGGCAGTTAACAACAAATGCTGGAGATGATGGGGAGAAAGGGGAATCCTCCTCCACTGTTGGTGGGAATGCAAGTTGGTGCAGCTACTTTGGAAAACAGTACAGAGATTTCTCAGGAAATTAAAAATAGAGTTACCCTATGACCCTGCATTTGCACTACTCAGTGCTGACCCCAAAGAAACAGATGCAGTACAGAGAAGGGCCACATGAACTCCGATGTTCCTAGAAGCAAGGGCCATAATTGCCAAACTGTGGAAAGAACCAAAATGCCCTTCAACAGATGAGTGGAAGGAAGATGTGGTACATATATACAATGGAATATTATGCCTTAATTAGAAAGGATGAATATCTTAGTATCTCCAATACTAGAAGAGATTATGCGGAGTGAAATAAGTCAAGTGGAGAGAGTCAATTATCTTATGGTCTCACTTATGTGTGGAGTAATAAGAAAATCACGGAGGGCATTGTGAGAAGGAAGGGAAGGGTGAATGGGGGGAAATCGGAGAGGTTGATGAACCGGGAGAGACTGTGGACTCTGAGCATATCAATTATATCTTAAACCAGAAAAAAATTCAAATATATAACAATGGAGAGTAGAATGGCAGGCACCACTAACTATATGAGGTGATCTATTTAAACACAAGTCCATCTGCTGTATGTACAGCTGATCCAACCACTGAAAAATAAGGTATGCAGAGGGAAAATTGTTTATTCAGGAGGCAGCCAAGCAAGCGGAAGGAGATGAAGACTCAAATCTGTCTCTCTGAATATATTTCTATAATCATAAGGGTTGAGATTATGTACATATTCATTAAAAGGGAAGCTAAACTTAAGATTATTTATGAGGAAAAATCATGCATAAGCATTGAGTAAACATGCATTTAACATATATCCCCTGTTATCTTTAATGTGGAGACTTAACACCAGAACAAGGCAAAATTCAGTCCCTGATGTTGGGAGGTTATTTTAAGACAAAGAAAAGGGGATATGGGCTTGTTGCACTGGTATAAACTGGATTCGTTCTTAGGCTTGTTATCTCTAGGAGGAAGGAAGGGCTTAGCTTGGTCACAGGCTGAAACCCTATGGGATGACATTTAGTCTAAGCTTCCTCAGAGGCAGCTAATGAGTTTGTTAGTGGAGTCTGAAAAGACACAATAGATGATTAGGGATAAAGAGTTTTCTGAGAAATAAGTTTTAAACTTTCAGCTAGTTCCAACCTCTTTAACAGTACACGACTTGGGTTCAATGATAGATAGCTTAATTGCTTTGTTTTTGTAGACATTCCACAGTCTGTATATATATAGAAACACCACATTGCACAACCTCAATATTTATAACTTTTATTTATCAATTAAATTTCAAAAAGCTAGAAAAATTTTACAGGTTTATAAAACATTTTCAAATTAATTCTCATAGCAATTCATTAATGGAGTCATTATTGCTCTAAAGGGAAAACAAAACAAAACAAACCTAAGGATCCGAATGATTGTTATTTAATGACTCCTGACATTTCCATCTTGATATCAAATAACTTACATTTCTTATTACAAATGAGACAAAGCTCCGATAAAACCATATCCAGATGACATCATCCTGTTGGCTTACTCAGTCTAATATCTAAGACAAGATGAAAAATCCAGAAAAAATGTCAAAAGACTGAGCCAGTGCCAGTGGGGTTTGAGACTATTTCTGTGTTATCTAACACTTTGAACTTGCTGATCCAATCCTCAGAGGTGGTTGAGACAACCCAAAAACTATATATATTTTTATATTTATTTTATTTTATCAGTTTTCCAATATTCATTGTTCATGCAACACACCCTGTGCTACATGCAATCCTTGCCCACGTAAATACCCACAACTAGGCTCACCAAACACCCTACTCCCCTCCCCTCCAAAACTCTCAGTTTGTTTCTCAGAGTTCAAAGTCTCTCATGCTTCCTGTCCCCCTCCAATTTGCCCAAATTCACTTTTCCTTTCCATATTCTAATGTCCTCCATGTTTTTCCTTTTGCTCCACATGTAAGTGAAACCATATGATATTTGACTCTCTGTGCTTCATTTATTTAACTCTGCATAATCTCTTGCAGTCCTGTCCATGTTGATACAAAAGTTCAGTGTTCATCCTTTCTTTTGGAGGCATAATATTCCATTGTATATATGGACCATATGTTCTTTATCCATTCATCTGTTGAAGGACAT
Organism: Nasua narica; assembly: GCA_028533885.1. Taxonomy (NCBI): domain Eukaryota; kingdom Metazoa; phylum Chordata; class Mammalia; order Carnivora; family Procyonidae; genus Nasua; species Nasua narica. The sequence goes on along the minus strand of JAPYYJ010002788.1, from coordinate 834 downwards.
TTTCATTGTTTCCACAATTTGGCCACTGTGTCATTGTGGCTATGAACATTAGGGTACATGTGGCCCTTCTTTGCACTACATCTGTACCCCTGGGATAGAAACCCATAGTGCAATAGCAGGGTCATAGGGTATCTATTTTTAATTTCTTGAGGGTTATCTACACTGTTTTCCAAAGTGGCTGCACTAACTTGCATTCACACCAACAGTGGAAGAGGGTTCCCCTTTCTCCATATCCTCTCCAAAACTTGTCTCCTGTTGATTTAGGCCAGTCTAACTGGTACAAGGTAGTATCTCACTGTGGATTTGATTTGAATCTCCCTGATGGCTAAAGATGATGAACATTTTTTCATGTGTCTGTTAGCCATTTGTATGTCTTCTTTGGAGAAGGGTCTGTTCATATCTTTGGCCCATTTTTTTATGTGATTATCAGTTTTTTTAGTGTTGAGTTTGAGTTCTTTTTTAAAAATTTTTATTTATTTATTTTTTCTCTCCAAATATGTTTACTTTAATTATTCAGTGTTACAAGATTGATTGTCCATGCACCACACCAGTGCTCCATGCAATACGTGCCCTTCTCGATACCCACCACCAGCCTCACCCACACACCACCCCCTCCCCTCCAAAACCCTCAGTTTGTTGCTCAGAGTCCACAGTCTCTCCTGGTTCATCACCCCCTCCAATTTCCCCCCCATTCACCCTTCCCTTCCTTCTCATGATGCCCTCCATGATTTTCTTTATACTCCACACGTAAGTGAGACCATAAGATAATTGCCTCTCTCCGCTTGACTTATTTCACTCCGCATACTCTCTTCTAGTCCTGTCCATGTTGATACA
>JAPYYJ010002787.1:0-12324 GCA_028533885.1 Nasua narica | reverse complement strand
TGTGGGGAGGGGGAGGGGCAGGGAGGAGTGTGGGGGAGGGGCAGGGAGCTGCGGGGGCGGGGGCGGGGGGGGTGGGTCACAGTAAAAACTAAAGATCAGCTTCTGGGATTCTGACACTTTGAGATGCCAGCCAAGTTCTGGGACCCTGAGAAAAAATTAAAAACCAAGCGTTTGGGGAGGAGAAGGAAGTATTGTTCTCATGCTTTTCAACAAATTAAATAACAAACAAGTAAGTAAAATGATCCACAGGGTCATGCCCCGAGTAAGTCAATAACCTTGCTGTGACTATGCTTGAAATGCTATCTTTTTGAAGTGTAGGAACGGATAATAGGTCTAGCTACTGTACAAATTCTACTTCTGTGAAAAAAAAAGTCTGAACGAGTGGAAACTGCGCGTGTCATGTAACCATCCGGGCAGCCTGGGTGGTGACACCACCAACCCACAGCCCAGCAGCTCAGTGGCTCTGGGGTGGTGAGTGGCAATTTTAGGCAAATAGAGAGGAGAAAATAAATGACCTGGAGTGAGTGGAAAACTAAAAATAGAAAGAGGTGATGACACATCAAGTAAGATGAAGGACACAGTACCATCTAGTCTTAGTGTAGGACCGAACGACCCTCGAGTGGGAAACGTGTGTTGAACCCTGAAGGTGCTATCACCACCCAGATGCCACTGTTCTGTCCCCACTCCCCATTCCATTGCTGCTTTGCCTTTTTGTGTGTGCAGCTGTGTCACCTGCCCCAAATCCTTTTTGAAATTAGCGAGTGCAAGACTGAGGGGCGCCTGGGTGGCTCAGTGGGTTAAAGCCTTCGCCTTCAGCTTAGGTCATGGTCTCAGGGTCATGATCTCAGGGTCCTGGGATCAAGCCCCACATCAGGCTCTCTGCTCGGCAGGGAGCCTGCTTCCCCCTCTCTCTCTGCCTGCCTCTCTGCCTACTTGTGATCTCTCTCTCTCTCTGTCAAATAAATAAATAAAACCTTTAAAAAAAAAACAGTCAAGTTAATTAATAGAAAATAAAAGGAGGAATTCTTTTGTTTCGATTTCACTTCACTTCAGGAAAACTGGCTCCTTTTCCGGGGGAATATTTGCTTCCCAGCGCTCATGCCCGGTACTGGCGGTGAGGTGTGTCTCCTTCTAGGGTGGCATCTAATTGGTCACCTGCTCATGTACCCTCAGTCCTAGACATGTGCATGGTTTTCCGCGGGTGATCACTCACCTTACAAAAATAGGGTCATATTTTAAATTCTCCCGTGTCCACCTTCTCCTCCCTAGGGATTCCTGGCAATCTCACATCATTCTCTTGAGTCATTCTTTTGATGGCTATGTGATATTATTTTAGGGCATGTACAGCTCCCATTTTATTTAGTAATTCCCTACTAATGAACTTGGGGTTGTTTCAGTTTTTATTTGTCCCAAATGAAACGGAAAGAATCACCTTTATATACTTATTCTTTTGCAATAATTACTTTATGGGAGCGTACTCCCTGGATTGCTGGGGTAGGGTATGTGATTTATATTAGACATTCCTAGATACTACCAAAGCATTTTTCTAAAAGGAAAATAGCTGTAGTGTCTCATGATACCACCAGCAACCCCTGTGAGTGCCCGTCCTCTCCTCTCCCACACAGAAGGGTGTCACTCTTAAGTTTTCACCTACCCAGGGACATTTGGATGCAAAAGACAGATTTCTGTTTTCCTGGAAAATATATTCTTGACCTTCACCGAGTCACCACCCATTCTCTGAAGATGAAACTTTGGTGTAGAGGTCACGGCAGGAGAAATGAGACCATGTTAATCCACGGTTCTCTCTTAAACACACAGACGCAGACGCACTCAGAGGGCTTCATTTATCCCAGGGCAGGGAGGAGGTGGGGAGGTTTAAGGTTAACATCAGCAGGGGCTGCCCAGGCTCGAGTGTGGGACAGCTGTCCCGTGAAAGGCCCTGTAGGGCACACTAATCAGGAACAGTTTCGAGGCAAGCACGCAGGGGCCCACTCCTTCTGAAGTGACATAGATTAAATCCCAGTAGCGTCATCCCTCTTCACTGCTAAGCTCCGCAGGTGCCGGAGAAGATGGGGAGGACTATTAGCAAGCAGTGGCTCCCATCGGAGCCCCAGTGGGCCTTCCTTCTCTCCTCCTTCAATGCCAACACCTCAAGGTAGGCCATGAGAGAAGGGAGGCTGAGCTTCTGGCCAGGCGGGCTCTGAGTGTGGTCCAGGAAAGGGCTTCCCCCAAGGCCTGCTCGCCTTGTGGAAGTTGCCCTCTGTCCCCTTCCCAAATCAGAAGTGTTAACATGGCGGTAGGGAAAATGGTGGGGTAGAAGGAAGGCACATCTCACTTTCACCTTCTCCTGCCCTGCCTACCCAGAGGCTGGCCGATCTCAGGCCAGTCCTATCTTTTGTGCTGGGTGAGCCTCCTATTGCTCTTCCCCCCAAGGCCTCCCTGGCTCCCCAGGCATGGCAGAAGCCCGGGGTGGAGTGAGGGTAGAGGAACGGAAGTCATGGCCTCCCTTTGGCCTGGCCTGGCCCCTTCAGCATCCTGTGGGCCAAAAGCTGGCCCGAGGCTAGATCTACACAGCAGGCCTAGCCAGGCAGCCAGCTTTTGGCCCACAGGATGCTGACGGGGGGCTGGGGAGGGCTGTGTTGGGGAAGATGGGCCTCCGCCTCCCCACCAACACTTCAAATCTTCCCCTCTTAACTTTGTCCCCACCCAACCGCAGAGACCTCCACAAAATCTACTGTGAAAGGCCTCATACTCTTCCCTCAGCCAAAAACGACTTTTTGTCGGGCGGCAACTCATGCCTTCTGCTTGTGTTAACATCATCCGGGTACTTACCTGTTCACCCGGTTACCATCTGTCCAGGGCTGGCGCTGGGGTGGGGCGCCGAGGGCACTCGCTCTTGGAGTCACACAAGTGCCGGGCCTGTGTCTGTGTCCCTCACGATGCTGTGAGCCTGTGGAGTTAGGGAGAGTGTCTGCCGAACGCATCGTTAGTGCCAAGAACTCTATAGGTGCTCAGTCAATAACTAGTTTGTGGGGCGTATGTTCTCCAAGGGGTTGGTTGACCGCACCTGTCAAAGCAGACCCTGAGAAGCGTGCCTAAGTCGAGCCCTCACAGTCTCGGGCCCCAGACAGGCTGAGCAGGGGAGCTGGTGGAGAGGGCTGGGGGGTGTCTAGGGCAGGCCATGTTCCTAGCTCAGCAAGTGAGCTTCTGGCTTCCTCATTTATTCATCTAGGTTGTGGCCGCAAGGCTTGGGGGAGTGCCAACTCTGTATGTGGTTGGCGGGACAGGGCCAGAGGGCTCCCACGGGCCTTGGCCCCCCCAGGAGGTCAGGGACTAGACAGTAGGGAGGGATATGGGAGCCCTGGGATCTCTCCTTGTTTCCCCAGTCTTAGCGCGGGGCCCACTGGGCACACGGAAGGTCCCCAAAATAAATACCTTCGAATTGTCATTGAGGAAGAGGGGCACTAACCCCAGACAGCAGGCAGGTGAGGAGCTCGCTTCTCAAAGGGGACCCGGTGGGAGACAGTCTGCAATTAAAAATATATGAAAAGAGGCACCTGGGTGGCTCAGTTGGTGAAGCGTCTGTCTTTGGCTCAGGTCATGATTCCGGGCTCCTGGGATCAAGTCCCACATCGGGATCCCTGCTCAGCAGGGAGTCTGCTTCTCCCTCTGCCTGCTGCTCCCCCTGCTTGTGCTCTCTTTCTATCTCAAATAAATAAATAAAATCTTAAAAAATAGATATCTATGAAAGGAAACATGGACTTTTTTGTTCAAATCCAGAAGCCCAAGCTAAGCTTAAGATGGGTACTTGCACATAAAAGGCAGTAAACGAGTGAGAGAACACAGGATCCAGGAGAGCCGACGAAACTGCACGGGAAAAGAGCCCTTTTTCAGCCCTTTGGCTTTCAGCAGGACAAGAACCCCCGGGGCTGGCATATGTCTGTGAATTCCAAACTGACACAGTGCTGGGGGACGAGGCTTCCTTCTGTTTGGGCTGAGGCAACCAGTTAGATCGCCCTCGGGACTCCACGAACCTGTGAGTCACAGTCACCAAGGGGTGTGAGTGACGCATCTGGGGAGGTTGCCCAAGAAGTGATGGAGGAAATCTCTTTGGTTCTCCACACCTGGAAAGGCCTCTGAGGACAGGGCCCTTTCTCTCTTTTCCTTTGACTGGGTGGTAGATTCGATCAGCCCTGCAGCCCACACAGGACTGGGGATCACTTTGTGAAAACAAGTTGCCCACTTCCTACAGGTAGAGAGACACAAGCTGCGGGGGCAGGGGTGGGGATGAGTAAGGATGAAAGGGAGGGGGTGGTGGAGGAGCCCCCTTCCTCCTTTGAACTCGTGCTGCTGGGTGGTGCACCTGCAGGCTAGCGCCCAGAATTTGCTACCCTTGCTTCTTGCTGAGAGGAAGGCCGGCTGGGGAACCAGCGCTGATCCCAGACCCTGCTATCTGCGTGCCCCACAGCAAGGCAGAGAGAGAGAGACTGCTGTTGCTTCCATTGCACAGGAGGGAACCGAGGCCCCCTCCGTGTGACAGGAGCTTGCTCACATTTGCACGACTGGCGACTTAAGCCCTGCAGTCCGGCAGCCCCCGCACGCATCACATCATTTCCATTGCACGGAGTTTTAAAAATCGTGACTTAAGAACAAATCTCTCGTTGATGGCTGTTGGAGCGGATTCCAATTTTTTGATATTATGACGACCAGAGCCTCTTTTTAAAAAGAGGCTGTTTCTTTTTTCCAAACTATTTTTACCCCCAATTATAAAAGTCACAGGTGATTGCTGTAAAAATTCACCCAACACAGAAATGTACAATGCAGAAGTGGAAATTCCCCAGAGTGACTACCATTAACAGCTTAGAGCATGTCCTCCCGGACCTTTTTCTATGCATACACAAATATGTCCAGAGGCACTAATATATTATTAGGGGAAAAAAAATCAAATTTGCAGAATAATAAGATTTGATTTTTTATATCCTATCTATATCTTAGGTATTATGTATTACACTTTATAAGATTTCGATTTTTTCTTTCTTTTTTTTTTTTTTTAAGATTTTATTTATTTATTTGACAGACAGATCACCAGTAGGCAGAGAGGCAGGCAGAGAGAGAGGGGGAAACAGGCTCCCTGCTGAGCAGAAAACCCAATGCGGGGCTGGATCCCAGGACCCTGAGATCATGACCTGAGCCGAAGGCAGAGGCTTTAACCCACTGAGCCACCCAGGTGCCCCAAGATTTCGATTTTCTGTTTAAAAGAGCACATGCAGAAAAAATCTGGGAGGACAAGAAAATTTTAATGCCAATTTTACATATTTCCGCAATGTTCTGTACTTAGATATTCAAGACATATCTTTGTTGGAGTATAACCTCTATTTCCATACGTACATATGAGAGCTGGCGTGCCATGAGAGTACAGCTCAGTGATCTCCACAAACTGCACACACCCATGGGGGCAGCCCCAAGATGGGGGACGGGACATGCCAACCCCCAAACTTCATACTCCATCCTACTGAGCACCCCTGCAATAAGGGTAACCATATCCCGACTTTAATGTATGTTTTGCTTTGCCTGTTTTTATCGTGCTTGAATTTTAAAAGTGGCCATATATTGATTGCATTTAAAACGAGGATAACAGGGGCACCTGGGTGGCTCAGTTGGTTGAGTGACTGCCTCCGCCTCGGGTCATGATCCTTGAGTTCCGGGATCGAGTCCCACGTCGGGCTCCCGGCTCCACAGGGAGTCTGCTTCTGCCTCTAACCTTCTCTCCTCTCATGCTCTCTCTCACTTTCTCTCTCAAATAAATAAATAAAATCTTAAAAAATAAAAAATAAAAAAAAAACGAGGATAATCAATACAGATGTCATTAAAATACATGCAGGTGTAGTGACCGTCACACGAAGCCAGCCTGTACGGACATCATTCATTCCCTAACAGCTGCGTGGAGTCCCTGTATCCCAACTGATCTGTCTTTTTCTGATGGACATTTGGATTACTTCCAATTTTTGGCTAATAAGCAGCACAACAAAAACCAATTTGATGGGTGTTTCTTTGCACATGTAACTTTAAGATGTGTGGTTTTTGTTTTGTTTTGTTTTTTTTAAAGATAATCACCTAGAGGTGGAATTGCTAGTCAAAAGATAGCTAGGTTTAAAAATTCTTTAAAAAAATACTCTGCCACAGCGGATCTCCAGAAAGGAGTAAGTGCTCAGTTCCTTCTTCAAAACAAAAGTCAGGTGCTGGGTGCAGACCTCTTCACCGCAGCCCCTGCTGCGGGCAGCCGAGCCCTCTCTAGCTCCCTGGGCAGACCAAGCCATAGCAGGTGCCTGCAGCACAGAAAAGAGACGGGGGTGTGCTCCCCTCACCCCCCTTCCCCGTCCTGGTCCCCCAACCTCACCCCCATGCAAATCTACAAACAACTAAACACAATTGCAAAGACAGCAATGGGGACATGCCGAGCCTGAAGCGGGGCAAAGGGCCTGGAGGCCTGTTCTTACTTCGGCTGCGGACTGGGCGTAAGCCTGCAAGAAAGGCGGGCTGAGCCTCTGGGCTTTGGTCTCTCTCTCTTTTTAAGAATTTACTTATATTAGAGAGAAAGAATGTGTGAGAGAGGGAGAGAGAAAGGAAGCGAGCATGAGCGGGAGGAGGGAGAGGGATGGGGGGGAGGGAGAAGCAGGTTCCCCGCTGAGCAGGGAGCCCATGTGGGCTACTGGGCTCCATCCCAGGACTTGGGATCATGACCTGAGCTGAAGGCAGATGCTTACCCGACTGAGCCACCCAGGCGCCCCTGGGTTTTAGTCTCTTATCACTAAATGGGATGTCTCAGTGCAAGAAGCCCACCTTAAACGTGAACCCTAGAGGAGTCTGGCCCCGGGCTGCTTCCCCCCTCCCTGGGAACCTGGCAGGCAGCTTGTCCTGTCGTCCTCAGCTGCTGGGCAGAGAGCATTTGCTTCTCTCATGCATCTCCTGCACCAACGCCTTCTAACTCCCACCCACCACGCCTAGTTCTGCACCCTTCACTCCCCAGGCAGCATCTCAGATGCCCCCTCCCCTTGAGCCATCTTTCCTTTCCTGTTTTCTGCAGCTGCCAGAGGCCTCTGAGCAGAGCCCGGTTTGCCACTGCCCTTCTTCAAGGGCACCTCCCAGCCAGCCAGGAAAAGCAGGTGGGGCTCTGTTCTCCCTTGACCTGGTGCTTCTGTTAACTCAGCCTAAGGCTGCATTCACTTTTGGCTCAGTAGCTTTTACACTGTGAAAGCCCAGGGTGGGGAACTAAAGATCAGATCCCCCCCAGGCTTTTTCAGAAGGCGCGAGATCCTCATCTCAACTCCCTCTTCCAGCTCAGCGTTTTCCCCTTGCATCTGCTTTCCCTGTCAAAGCTGAGAGAGACACCCTATGCCTCTCCTCTTCTCTTTAGTACAAGGTCAGCCGTCTGTGGCTAGGAGTCCCTGGGGTTCCACTCAGTAGAACGGAACAGGTGTAGTGAAGGTGGTTTGGAACGGCCAGAGGTCAGCCCCTGGGCCCCCTGCGGCCTGGCACTGGGTGCTGAGGCGCTTCCCAACCTCTGAGACTTACTCTGAGCCTACAACACGGACGACAGCACGTCACAGGGGCAAATGAGGACAGGCATATTTTATCCTTGTTATTTCTTTTCAGCTGAGCATCAACATCTTTGCCGTACAGATGGGCTTTGTGTTTTTCCATCACAGGATCCGTTTGCATCTTTTATTCAGGGCTTTATTTTTACAACCGAGACATTTTCATAAAAAGAACAGAAAGTGACAGAGAAATTTACAAGCCATGGGAGGGCAGAAGGGAAAGCCTGGGGAAATTCCTAATAGGAGATAAAGTGACTTCTCACTCTCAAAGCCACAAGTCCCCAGACCCAAAAGGACGTCCCCGGAGACTGAAATAACTGCGGGAGTCAGGTCAGCCTTCCATAGAAAGCTGGTTCCCAAGCTGGGGCTGATCTCAGGCTCTCAGTGAGGGCAGTCAGCCCCAGGCTGGGAAGACCAAGGAGGAGCCATCCCGGCGCCATCCCACGAGAGACTCAGGACTCCACGTCACTGCCCTACCAGGGCAAAGCGACTGGAGAGAAGGGGGCTGGACGGCCAACACAAAGGTCCCAGCCCAGCCCAGGGGGAGTTCAGGAGCTGGAAGTGGTGTCATGGCGGCATTTCCTACTCCATCTTCCAGTGTGCCCCCCCCCCCCCCCCCGCCAGTTGCAGGAAGTGTTCGGGGGCTCTGAAGCCTTTTCTCTGTGACTCCCGATGACCAACTAACAAGTTGCTCCCATGCGCGAGGCCCACAGAAAGCACTTGCAATAGTTAAAAGCAGGCAACTTCAGCAGGTCAGTGAAATTTCCACAGTGGACTGAGTTGAGTGTGGCCCTTCTCTCTCATTTTTCCAGATCTTGCTTGTTACCGACCAGCGCATTTTTGTAGCAGGACCCCAAAAGCATGTGCCTTGCTCATTTATAAAACCTGGAAACAATAGGAAGTTGAGACACCACTTTATTTTCAGGGAAATGATATGAATTTCCTGTAACAAAGACAAATGACAGGTGAGCGTACGGGGCTGTACTTCTATTAAGGAGCCCGGGCCAGGAGTTTTCAGTTAGTCTACTTTTAGGGTCCAATTTAGTCATTAAAAAATTTAAGAAGCTCAAAAAACAAAGCCCAAAGACTTCTAGCTTTGAATAGTGTTACTTCCTGCAGTACCTTCTAAGAGAAGCTAGTCACAAATGTACACTAAGGGGCCGGGAGAAGGTGGCTTGTTGATGGGAAGATTTTCTATGCTCAGTTTCGGGCTGGGGAGCGTCTGCCCCAAATCGCAGCTTGAGTTGGGAAGAGCTGATCTGTGGGGCCCATGGACTCTCTCGCCCACACCTGGGTCATGGCAGCAAAACTAGATGTGGTTTCCAAACTTTGTTTCAGCCACAAACGCTGTTGTTCAAATGATGTCTCGCAGGCGAGTGTAACAACAGGAGGCCCCTGACGGCAGTCCTGTGAGCAGAGGGTGAGGGAGCTCGCCGCTCCCCGTGACTACCCTCAGCTCCTTCCCCGCCTCAGAGGGTCCTCAGAACCCCTGGGTTCATGCCAGAGCATGAGGCCCCCTAAAACTGGCATCAAATCACCAGGGAACAGGTTAAAATGAAGGGCTGAGTGGGGGCAGTACTCTGAGGGGGACTCATTCTCCATTAGAGGCCACCATGGGGAAGACGCTGACAGAACATTCCGGAGATCTAGGCTCAGACAGATATACACTCAGGTTCCCGTCTCTTAGGGAGGGGATAACTTCTAAATCCAGCACATCCAATTGTGAAAACGGTACACAATCAAAGTTATCATTGAAAATTGCCCATAAAAGACAGCAGGCATGTTTCAGTGACTATTCTGGTCAGGCAAATATACAGGCAAATAATAATAATGTATATAATAATGTAGAGACTATAATACGGAGTTTATGCGGAGTTTAAATTTTCAAGTATTTAGGAAGACATTTTGATCCTTGGTAGAACGGACTTGGGTCCGTGATATGATTTTGTGCTCTGACTCCGTGGGCCCAGGTACAGGGATCCTATTTTACAGGTGAGGAGTCAGAAGCTCAGAGGGCCGAAGCGACTTGCTCAGGGTGCCACAGTCAGTGAGAAGCAGACGGGATTCCAACTCCCAAGCCCGAGCCAGAGCTGATGAGGATCAGGCCCTGTGGCCCTCTTCAATCTAGAGGCATGACGGGCTTTTTTTTTTTCCCCCCTAAACACCACTAGATGGAGGGGACTGTCATTAATGAGAGAGATAGATGTGGAATAGTCTTTTGAGGAAGAAAATGCGATCCAAGCACACTGCCCATGGCCAGGCGGAGGCGCGGCAGTCCCTGAGGCCGGGAGCAGCCTCTGGCCGGCCTGGCCTCTCAGGGAGTCAGCCTCTGGGCGGCTGCCTGCACTCACACAGCTCAGGGACCTGAAGAGTCGGTGCTTTTTAGCTCCCATGTCTGTGTGCCTCAGCCTTTCCATTTGCCAACTCTGGGGACCCAGGTGGGGTCCAGGCTGGAGGACAGGACCCAGGCGGCCTGACTCCCAATGGCGCCGGGAAGGAAGCGGTGGGCTCGCTTGGCTTCCAGTCCAGTGCTGCTCTTTACTAACCCAAATGCTTTAACCAAGCTTCCAACTGGTCTGTACCAGTAACCCTCCCATGTCCTTGCAGGACCAAGTCAAATGAAATGCTGGGTGGGAAAGGGTTTGGGGTATCCTCCTGTATCCTATGCTTGCAAGAGCTGACTGTGATCATCTCTAAGAGCTGAGTCCGTGCTTGAAATACCCAGTACTATCGTTTGTGTGCACGATCTCTCCTCCTGATCTCTATGGCTCCCTTTATTTATACAAGATATTTTGCAGGCGGGGTCTGGCTTTGGCTCCCGCGGGTAGAGGCTGTGGCAGCGGCAGGGGCCGAGGAAGCCAGGACCACACCCAAGGCCGCATCACCGGCACTTTTCCAAAGCCCCAAGCACTTACTGTTTCAGAAGGCGGAGCCGGGCTCTTCTTCGCAGGCCTGGAAGAAGAAGAAAACAAGGGCGCGGGTTGGTGAGGACTGTGGGCCGCTGCCACCCGGCCTCAGAGAGCGAGGAGGGAGATGGGGGGCGCGACCAGCACCTCAGACCACTTCCCTGGCGCCCGCTTCACAGCAAACTCCTCTTAGTATCGCCATTGGGTATATGGGGAAACTGAGTCCCAGAGCATGCGTGGCACAGAGTAACTTGCCCAAAGTCGTGCAGCTAGTAAGCAGTAAGGCCAGAATTCGAACTCAGTGAATCTATTCTGGTCTGTGTGTCCTTAAACGTGCCAGTTTGTCCTTCGCAGCAGCTCAGGAAGGGAGAGCTGTGCAGACAGGTGGTCTCAAGCCAGAGGAATCACAAGGTTTCCCATCGGTAAGGGAGCGTGGGCATGTTTATTTACCGGTCTAGCTCATCTTTTACTACTTTTCAGTTATGAAACACATTTCATAACATACTTAGTTTATGAAATAAATACATCTAATTGCAGTTAGAGTTTAAAATTTAACTTTTTTTACTAATGAGATCTATCTGTGGCTGGGGTTCATAATTTAACAATTTTTTATTAATGAGATCCTTGATCGGAAAGGTTTGCAGACCGCTGAACTTTAATGGGGGTAAATGGATCCTTCCGTGAATGGTAACGTTATGTAAGAATGTGCACATGAAGGGCGCCTGAGTGGCTCAGTGGGTTAAAGCCTCTGCCTTTGGCTCAGGTCATGATCTCAAGGTCCTGGGATCAAGCCCCATATCGGGCTCTCTGCTCAGCAGGGAGCCTGCCTCCCCCCCTCTCTCTGCCTGCCTCTCTGCCTACTTGTGATCCCTCTCTCTGTCAAATAAATAAATAAAATCTTTAAAAAAAAATGTGCACATGACACATTTCTTTGGGGAGAGGGTCTGTAATTGCTATCACAAGTTTCAAGGGGTCTATGACCTATAAAAGAGTCACTGATCGAGCCCACGCCCCTGTGAGCCACCCTCTCCAATTTTATAGAAGCCCAGAGAGGGTCAGTGAGTTGCTCTTGGTGGCACAAGCTATACTCTCGGGCTGCCATGCGGGCCTCCCCTGCAGCTCCCCCCTTTTCTGATGAAGCCTGGGAGCCCAGAGCAGGAGATGACTGAGCTCAGGCCCCACGTTGGCCCCTCTGGGATGACTTGACCAACAGCAGCCCTGGGAGGTGGGAAACATTGTTATTCCTGAATGGGGCGGCTGAGGCTCAGAGAGGCCAGGGCACGCGCCCAAGGCCCTTAGGTCGGCAAATAGCGGGGTTGGCTTCAAACCCAGGTCTGTCTGACTCCAGGGATAGCGTGGTCTCTGATCCCTGGAGCGTGGCGTCAGGCCACCAATCACCTCTGCAGCTTCCATGGGTTGGGGCGGGCATAAACTTCTGCCATCTGTCCTGCTTCCCTAGAGAAGGATGGATGCTCAGGGACACCTCCAACAGCAGAAGCAGCCGCCATGGTGGTCCAAGAGGGCACAACTTACGGTGTAGGTGGAGGGCCACTCCCAAGGACACCAGCAGAAGCAGGACTCCGGCCACCAGGAGGCCGAGGGTGAGGGGGCCACAGGATGGGCCTGGAAAAGACACACTTAACTGAACCTCTGAGGCAAGCACATAAAAATACAAAGAGGGAAAAATCAACCGGAAGTCCCACCTCCCAGGGAAGGCCACTGTTTGCATATTTTTCTCGTCTTTCTTTCTAGGTACTTTAAACACACTGAGATAATTTTACATGGAAACTGTTATGTCCCACCTCATCCTTTTAAAAATTAAA
>JAPYYJ010002786.1:0-12325 GCA_028533885.1 Nasua narica | reverse complement strand
TGCTCACCACCGGCTGTTTCCAGGATGCTCCCGCTGCAGCCCCGAGCGACACCGCGCACAGAAGCCAGCTGCGGACGTTCACGGTGTGAAAGCTCCACGAGGCCCGTGGTGACATCAGGAGGGGCGGAGTGCACATCTGCTTTGGAAAAACAAACCCCAAATGAAAGTGGCTGTTGATTCAAAAGAGGATGAAGTTGCTCTTGAAATCCCATTCAACAAAAGCCTCGCTAGCTGGGCTCTAAGCAAGGCATGTGATATTCCGATTTATTCGGTCTTTCTGGCTGACCAAGACACACAGGGACCCTGGGAACTCTGAACTCCCAGACACAGCCCGTGGACGCCTGTGAACACGTGGGCTGTTTGTTTCTCACAGGGATCTTGGCCAGAACCTCCGACGAAGATGCCTTGATAGGCATGAGTGAACTCTAGTTAGTTAGACATCTCAGCGAAGGGGCGCCTGGGGGGCTTAGTCAGTGAAGCCTCTGCTTTTGGCTCAGGTCATGATCTCCGGGTCCTGGGATCGAGCCCCGCATCGGGCTCCCTGCTCAGCAGGGAGCCTGCTTCTCCTTCCTCTGCACTCATGCTCTCTCTCTCTCTCTTAAGTAAATAAATAAAATTTAAAAAATTTTTTTCAATGAGGTAGAGACACATTTTCAATCAGTTGTAATTGGACCATTTTCATCGTATTATGAAAAAATAGCCAGGCTTCTATAAACTATGCCCCACTCCCCAAAACAGTATGTTGGATGTCACAACAATACAAGACCTTCGCAGGCTTCAAAGAATAAGCCCACAAAGATAAAAACGATCCCCGCTGACACATCAACACGTCTCACTATTAGGGGGACCTCGCACAAGCACCAGGAGCACAAGGTATTAATGTCACAAAGACAAATGACCTTAGATGCCGAAAATGTTTGAAGTCACTCCGTCCATTGTCTGAATGCACATTTTGGGTTTAACCGGCACCGTACGGCACATTATCTGTTTGGAGTGCCGGCTGATTGGAAGCTGCTGAGGGTGAGTGTGAGCCTGAGGGTGAGCGTGAGCGCAGCGTGAGTGTGAGCATAAGTGTGAGCACAGTGTGTCAGCGTGTGAGTGTGAGAGGGTGAGCATGGTGTGAGGGTGAGCGTGGGCATGAGTGTGAGCATGAATGTGAGGGTGAGTGTAAGCGCTGAATGAGCATGAGGGTGAGGGCAGTGTGTGAGCGTGAGGGTGAGTGTGGGCCTGAGTGTGTGAGCGTGAGGGTGAGCATGAGCATGAAGGTGAGCATGAGCGTGAGAGTGAGTGTGAGTGCAGCATGTGAGGGTAAGCATGAGTGTGAACATGAGCGAGAGGATGAGCGTGAGCACAGCATGAGGGTGAGCGTGAGTGTGAGCACCGCGTGAGCATGAGTGAGCGTGTGAGGGTGAGCGCAGCGTGAGTATGCGCGAGGGTGTGAGCGTGGGAGTGTGAGCGTGAGCGCATGTGAGGGTGAGCATGAGTGTGAACGTGAGCAAGAGGACGAGCGTGAGCGCAGCATGAGCATGAGGGTGAGCGTGTGACGGTGAGCGTGAGAGCAGCGTGAGTGTGAGCAAGGGTGTGAGTGTGAGTGCAGCGTGTGAGGGTGAGCATGAGTGTGAACGTGAGCGAGAGCAAAGCATGAGCATGAGGGTGAGCGTGTGAGGGTGAGCATGAGCGCAGCGTGAGTGTGAGCAAGCGTGTGAGCGTGGGAGTGAGTGTGAGCGCAGCGTGAGGGTGAGCAAGGGTGTGAGTGCGTGTGAGGGTGAGCATGAGCGCAGCGTGAGTGTGAGCAAGCGTGTGAGCGTGGGAGTGAGTGTGAGCGCAGCGTGAGGGTGAGCAAGGGTGTGAGTGCGTGTGAGGGTGAGCGTGAGCGCAGCGTGAGTGTGAGCAAGCGTGTGAGCGTGGGAGTGAGTGTGAGCGCAGCGTGAGGGTGAGCATGAGTGTGAACGTGAGCGAGAGGATGAGAGTGGGCGTGAGCGCAGCGTGAGTATGAGCGTGGGAGTGAGTGTGAGCATGAGTGTGAGCACAGCGTCTGCACGAGGGCGGGTGGGACAGACCTGCAGTCCCTTTGGTCCTCTGACGCGTGCTCCTGCCCCCACAGGGGTCACTCTGCTGCTTCTTATTTTCAAATTCTGATCATTTACCTATTAGCTCATCACCTAGGCAAAATGTAAACTTAAACTTTTTTAAATATATAGAAAATATGTAGAAAGAAGAAATTATATGGAAGCAAAACCCAAACTCACTATTTACATATCAGAAAAAAAACATTTGGAAAAATCTGATTTAATGACAGAGTCTTCACAACCCTTGAGAAAGTGTGATGTTGATGAAATTCACATTTTAAAGTATGCATATCAGGATATTCTTTTAGTTTAGAAAGAAATTTCCCCAACCTTCCACGTCTAGCAAAAAGAGTAAGTGATTTTAACAATATTCAGGAAAGGCAAAAAAAAAAAAAAATTCATGAAAGGCATAAATGGCAATCTTAACTACAAAGTAGTTTTAAAATCACTATATAAAAATAAATAATATTCAAAATAAAAATGAATGGCTATAACTGAAAATACTACTTTCAAATATAGGTATTCACATCTGTGTCCCAATGTGTTATGGATTTGATTTCTTTAACCCAGAACTGAAAATGATGGATTTTTTTTAAATTACCATTACATAATGTATTCTACCTCAATTTTTTGGACCTAATATATTCTTCTTCTTTCTAAATCTCTTTCCTTAGTCTAAACTGAAGAATTCTCCCATGCTAAAAACTAAAGGATGGTTTTTATAACAAGGAGCGGGGAGGTAAGTATTTTCAGATTCAGAACTCCAGTCAACTGTGTCCAGCGAACATTCAGCATGTGAAGGAAGACGACTAGAATTTACGAGAACTGATCACAATGTACAGGAGAGGCCCAGCGAGTGGGACGGGGGAGAAGAGGGGGCAGCCGCACCTGCCAGAGTCGGGGGCCGGCCGTGCACGCGGCCGAGGGGCTCCCTCGCCGGCCTCCACAGACCCCTCACGGGGAACACGCACCCCACGCCCACGCGACGGTGCAGGGCTGTCGGGCCACACGCTTTGAGCCGTGGCCAGCGGCTCACACGAGAGGGGCCTTTACCTCTGACCCCTGGGAAGCCAGGTTTGCAACAGCTCGGCGAGGGCGGACGCAGTTCGACTTTCTAGGCCATCTGACCGACAACAGAGCACCAGGAAGCAGAAATAAGGGAACGGGACATTCAGAAATGACAGTTTTTCTCCCCTTGGACATATCTGTGTGTTTCCGATAAGCCAAATCACTGTGACAGACAGAAGGGAAAACATGTCCGCCCGAAGGCTGCGTCTCAAGCTCTCCCTGGGCCACAGCTGGGGGGTGACCACAGCCATCCACAGGAAACCCGGGGCCACTGCCGACAGCCGCGTGGGCTGCCGCCCCAGGGGCTCCGACCTCGAGCCCCAGCCTCCCCAGCGCCCCCGGCAGCGTCTCCGAGAAGACACACGCTCGACAGAAATGGGCAGGTCTCCGGACTGACCCAACAGAGACAAGGTGACAAGCACCCGTGTCCACGCCGAGGCTGAGGCTCACCCAGCGACTCCCCGGGCAGCCAAACGACCAAGACTTCACACGAAAGCACTTGGGGGCGTCTAGGCTGCCAGCACCTCACCAAAAAGACCCGCCGGTGCTGGGGGTACAGCGGGCGCACCAGGTCCGCTTAGTAAAACTAGCAGCAAGGAAACGGTGTCAGCCCTGGGCCAGCTGGGGGACCTCCGGCAAGTGACAAACAGCCTGTCGTTCCACGTGAGAAGCCCGAGGGAGCTCAGGGGGGTCCGCGGCTGACGGCACCGCCTGAGAATCACGCTGTCCCGACGGCCGGGGTGCAGGGACACGACCGCACTGGCTCCCAGACAGCGAACTAAGCCACTGCTGTCGTGCAGCAGGTGAGATTCCAGATGATGATGGAAGGTCTGCGATTTTTCCTAAGAATAATTTAAAGAAGCGGATGATTCAGCAAAGATCCAGTTCTTTATGACAAAGCTTTGCCTATCACCTCGTTTCCGGCTGAGGGGCTGTCTCGCACGGGATGCGGAGGAAGAGTGGCCAGCCCCCGACTGCGGCCCCACCGCCGGCCCCGCGGCCGGCCCCGCAACAGTGTGCACGCGGCAGAGCCGACAGAGGCTGTGGGCTCAGGCAGGCCCTCAGGAGCCCCTGAGGCTGCGTCTGGGGGGCCGTCCCCCCATAGAGCAGGAGGGGCAAGGGCTTCAAGAAACGCACCACCTCTAGGGCCCAGGGGGAGGCCACTGCGCTCCATGGTCCAGAACGGCCAAACCACAGAAGCATCAAGAACGACTTTTGTTACCAAAAAGCCACTTTCGGATGAAAAAGAGAGGGTGAGTCTCGATGGGCGCAGAGGCAGCCCTGTCCTGGAGGGCGGGGCCGCGGGTCACTGACCTATGTGGGCGAGGGCCGCGGGGCCTGCGCGCGCGGCGGCGGGTCTCCCTCCCGGGTGAGATGAGGTGGAGGATGCGGAGGAAGAGGTGGACGAGCCCTGAGTGACCCGGCCGAGCCAGGGCTCGGGGTCGGGATGGCTCTGGAGCGGAGTGGAGGTGAGTCGCGCGGGTCGCCGGGAAGAGCCCTCATCTTCCGAGGCAGATGACGTGTCTGCGGTTAAAATAATGACGACAGGCATAATGTAGGGATGAGTCCGGGAGGAGGGCGGGGTCCCCACACCGGCTCCTGGTCTCCCAGGCCCGCCCCCGGCAAGCAGTCTCCACCCGCGCCACTGCGCCCCAGCCCCGGGTCATCTCGGGCCGCCCGCGGTCTAGAAGGGCCTGCGTCTGCCCGACTGTAAGAGCCAGGGAGCCCTGCCTCCCCCAGGGGATGGTCTGGGGGCACCACACGCTGGGAGCGAAGGCGACCCCAAGCCCTCAGTGGCTTCAGTACCTTCCTAGGTGGGGTCCCGAACATCACACAAGACTCTGCATGTTGAGGGCTCAGCCGAGTGAACGCCCCACACAACCTGCACACACGGCTCAGCTGGCCTCCCGAGGCAGCGCAGGGTCCCGGGGTTCAGCCCCGACCCCTCCCCCCCCCCCGTGTCCTCCTAGGGGAGCTGGCAGGGAGCTCGGAGAAGAATTCCTTCCCAAGCCAACTGCTCCAGTCAGTGAGATTAACTGTTCATTACAGTTCTATAAGGTCACCACAACTGTGCATTTTATTGTTATTAAAAAGTTTTTTGGGAGAGGCGCCTGGGTGGCTCAGTGGGTTAAAGCCTCTGCCTTCGGCTTAGGTCATGATCCCACGAGCCCGCTATCGGGCTCTCTGCTCAGCAGGGAGCCTGCTTCCTCCTCTCTCTCTGTCTGCCTCTCTGCCTACTTGTGATCTCTGTCAAATAAATAAATAAAATCTTTAAAAAAAATTTTTTTTAAGTAGGTAGTATCTAAAGATATACTTAGTAGAAACAACGATTTGACAGCCATATTCAGAAGATTTTTTTTCAATAACAGAAGCTTTTCTTCTTGGGGCGCCTGGGTGGCTCAGTTGTTAAGCGTCTGCCTTCGGCTCAGGTCATGATCTCAGGGTACTGGGATCGAGCCCCGCATCGGGCTTTCTGCTCCGCGGGAAGCCTGCTTCTCCCTCTCTCCCTCCTCCTGCTTGTGTACCCCCTCTCACTGTGTCTCTCTCTGTCAAATAAATAAATAAAATCTTTAAAAAAAAAAAAAGAAAAAAACTTTTTTTCTTTAGAAAGGACATGTTACAAAAGCCACCAAATTGTCCTGTCAATCTGGTGTATCTGGCTTTCACTACGTCATCAAACCGAAAACTCATGTTGCCACTTGGGACATCAAAAACCAGACTGGGA
This sequence comes from Nasua narica, assembly GCA_028533885.1. Taxonomy (NCBI): domain Eukaryota; kingdom Metazoa; phylum Chordata; class Mammalia; order Carnivora; family Procyonidae; genus Nasua; species Nasua narica. Next base: position 6,463 of record JAPYYJ010002786.1, on the reverse strand, counting down.
GCGCAGAGCGCACACTGGGTGTGGGGCACACACAGAGCTTACGACACCTTTGCTGAAGAGAAGCTCTGCGTAAAAGTTCTCATTTCTAAAGGTAATGACAACAAAACAATAATAAATTTGTAAAATCCTCCAAATAGCCTTATGTTCTCTTGTTTAAGGCCTGGTAATAATATAGTAAATAGTCATTAATAAGATGGGAATAATTTTAAAATTCCTAAATCTGAGAACTTTAGTATCGCAGGAAGCATCGATTTTAGGTTCCTTTCTTGACTAAAAAGCATAAATAGCATCCTAGTGAAAGAATTAAACTCTTTTACTAAAGTGCTGCAGAAAGCAAGCACTTGCTTGGGTAAGAGCCACACTGCGTCCACCGTAGACTGTCAGGGAGGAATACGGCACATATACAAACATTTCTAATCCAAGTTTTCCAAGTCTTCTCTACAGGACAGAGGAGAAAGGAAGGCTCTGAGGTCAGGGCTGCGGAGCGCCTGCGGGAGCTGACCCCGCCATCCCGGCGTGGCCGGTCTGTACCTGGAGGCGTGTAGGTCTCCACCGACGAGTGCGCGAGAGCAGAGCGTCTTCTGGAAGGCATGGGCATCTTCCGCTCCTTATATTTGGCCAAAGCTGCTTGCACCGCCTCTGTGTGAACATCTACATAAAAACAACGGCAGTAAAGACACTTCCCATAGACTGCTCAGCAAGTAACAAAATTAAGTTTCATATTCTCATTTGTCTGCCCTGAACGGGAGGGAGACAGAAGTGTGGCCTAGCGTAAAGGAGGCCGCGTGACGGAATGAGCACTGGGTGTTGAATGCAACTGATAAATCACTGCCCTCTACCCCTGAAACTAATAATACACTGTATGGTAATTGATTTTAAATTTAAAATATTTGGGGCGCCTGGGTAGCTCAGCTGGTTGGGCGACTGCCTTCGGCTCAGGTCATGATCCTGGAGCCCCAGGATCGAGTCCCACATCGGGCTCCCGGCTCTGCGGGAAGTCTGCTTCTCCCTCTGACCTTCTCCTCTCTCATGCTCTCTCTCTCTCTCTCTGTCTCTCTCTCAAATAAATAAATAAAATCTTTTAAAAAATATTAAATTTAAAATATTTTAAAATTTAAAAAATAAGCTTGACCTATGACATTGGCCCTAGATTTCTTTAAATCTTCCTTTTTTTATAGATTTGGACCCATGTAAATATTTTTAGTTATAAATCAAAACTACATTATAAACAAGAAATCCCCCAAACTAAAAATAAAATGAAACAAATGAACCTAAATGTGTCTCCAGTTGTTGGCCTCAACTATTCCCCATGACTTTCAAATGCATGGTAAGACTGTTTAGCCTGCCCCTCTGGAGACAGCTTCGGAAATACAAACTCCGGGGGGCTGTCAGTCAAACATCTGACTCTGATCTCGGCTCAGGTCTCAATCTCAGGACCCTGAGTTCAAGCCCTGTATTGGGCTCCACTACTTAAGAAAAAAAAAGAAGGAAAAGAAATATAAACTCTTTTCTGTAATCACACAGCAATGCTACCATCCCTGGGAACCAAGACACTCACGAGGAAGAAGATCCAAACACAGAAAGGACGTGCAGTAAGCCTTTCTTCCTGGGTCTGAATGGGGAGTGTCGGCACGAACACATGCGATATTTTGTCTTTTAACTGTCAGGCGGCACCTCTGTCCACTAAAAATGTCTACGAGAAGTGTCGGTCCAGGGGCGCCTGGGGAGCTCAGTCATTGAGTGGCTGCCTTCGGCTCAGGTCATGGTCCCAGGGTCCTGGGATCGAATCTCACCTCGGGCTCCCTGCTCGGCGGGAAGCCTGCTTCTCCCTCTGCCTGCCCCTCACCCCACTCGTGCTTTCTCTTATGCTCTGCTCTCTCTCTCAAATAGATAAATAAAATCTTTAAAAAGAGTGTCAGCCCAACACAATGAGTAACCCTTGCACCAGAATGCGGCCTTCAAATACCGGGCTCACTGAAGGACGCTGAGAAAGGCAGAGTCTAGGGCAGGGCGAGAAATGCACAGAGGGGCTGAGAGCATCTCATCATGGCAGCCGATGAGGATTTGATCAAACAGCCCGGGGCTGTGCAGCTGATTGGGAGATGCTCCCAAACCGAAGGATGGAACAGTTTGAGCATCGACAAGGACAGACGCTAGGGTGGACTCTGAATACGAAACACAGGGGCACCTGGGGGTTCTGCTGGTTCTTGATCTGCTGATTCTTGATTTCAGCTCAGGTCATGGTCTCAGGCTTGAGGGACTGAGCCCCAGGTCAGATTCTGCACACACTGGAGTGTCTGCTTGAGAGTCTCTCTCCCTCTCCCTTTGCCCCTCCCCCCATTCTCCCTCCCTCTCTTAAATAAATAAATCTTAAAAAAAAAAAGGATATCAAATACACACACAGAGAGACAAAAGAACAGAAAGGAAGGAAGAGAGGCAGCAAAATTAATCGGTTGCCATTGGAGGATGCTAGCGACCCAACTCGTTATTCTAAAAAGGAGCAAATAAATGGAAAGAACTGAGCACTTGTCCACGCAGCAAGCAAGGTGGAGTCTGTCTTTCTAGAAGGACGCCAGCCTTTGAATGAAGGGTGACAGAAGCAGCTTCACCATTCCGCAACCCTCGTAACGACCGGATCTGGGCACTGGGAATGGCCGGCGGCCGGCGTCACAGCCAGGCTGTCCTCCCGGTGCGGGAACACAGCGCCACGTCTCATCCCAGGCACCGCCGAGCACCTAACCCGACCCCCGCAGAGCCCCGGAGTGGAGGCCGACGCCACACAGGAGCCACCAGGCGCACGGCCCAGGCTCCTCCTGGAGGGACGGCGGATCAGTTAGGAAAGACTGAAAACACCATCAGCCAGTGATATGTAGATCTTATTTGGATCCTGAGTCTAAAGGAACTGTTTTTAAAAAGCCCTGGGGCACCTGGCTGGCTCGGTGGGCGGAGCGCAGGACTCCGGATCTCAGGGTATGACTTGGAGCCCCACGTGGGGCACAGAGCTTACTTAAAAATTTTTTTGAAATAAAAATCAAAAATTATAAACCATATGAACATTTGTATATTTGATATTAAGGAATTATTGTTAATTGGTTTGTGACGATGGTTTTTACCTTTCAGAGATACAAGGACATGATCCTTTCCAGAAACAGACCCCAACAATATTATGACGTCGAAACGAGATAACGTGATCTCTGAGATCTCTTCAGAATCATGCGGGGAGGGCACAGGGGGAGTGTGGATAAACGGACCAGGACTGAGCATGACAGCGAGACTAGCGGGTATCACACGAGGAAGTCCACTTCTATACATGTTTACATTTTTCTCCAACAAAATTAAAACATTTAAAACCCCTTACAGTGAAATGGCCCACAGGCTGCTAATCAGGAAAGATGAAAAATTTGCACAGAGACGTATTAAAATAAAATTTACAAACATCAAAGACAACAAGACAATTCTATAGCTTCCAGAGAGAAAGACTGAATCACCCTGGACAGACCAAGGAATAGACTCACATTAGTCAAGAGAAACTACTGGGGGCAAGAAGGCGACGTAGTACTGAAGAAAGATGTGTTGAACCTAGAATTTCATATTTGGCCAAATGATCATTGAAACAGAAGGGCCTGATAAAAATACTCCCAGACATGAGACGGTGCTTGAGAGCGAGAGACAAATCCAGGATGCCCTGCAACAATACGGTCGTGACGGCGAGCACACTCTAAAGCTTATCGCAGTCTGAGAAACAAACACCATCGCAACCCGGGAAAACACCACGGAACTAAAAATCGGCATATAATATCAGCACAATAGGGGTCTAAGCCAACAAATCCAAGAAGCTCAGCAAAGCCCAAGAAACATAAACTACACAACCAAGCGCATGGATCGTATGGAAGAGGTTTCTGTGTTTCACGGACCACCCATCCCGTGCACACAGGCCACAGTGTGTCGTGTGCGAGACTCGTGCTACACGAGTGACCTCGGGAGCCTGGTTAGTGGACATTAGCTGGCCTCCAAGTCAGAACTGGCCCTTCTGGCGGGGACGCCAAGAGCTGTGAGTCTTCCCTCATATCCCCTCACATCCCCTGCTGCTCCAGGCGGGGCTGGCCCCCCCGGAATGGAATCTGGGAGGGGAGGCAGACACACCTCGGCCAGGCTCCCAGAAGAGGCAAAGACGAGAACCTGGAAATGCAGCTCACTCCGAACTGCACGCAGGTGGACAACATTTAACCTCAGACCGCGTCGCAGACCCTAGAAACACGGCCTCACAGGGACAGCCAGCAGGAAGGCTCAGCTGCAGGGAGGACGCGCCGCCTAGCCTCTCAGTGGGGACTCTACCCTGGGTGTCTCCACGGGGCTCCCCCGGCTGAGAAGCCTGGGTGTATTAAGCATCCAATCTGGTGGGACTCCGTCCCATTCTCCTTTACTGCTGACTATTGCCCTCATCTAAGAGCAGGTTTCTCTTTTCTTCTATTTCCACTAGGTTTTTACTTTATATCAATAAAATGTTTTTCCCCTTGAAACAAAGTACGGCTGCCGTGATGAGAACAGCACATCATAATCAAATCACTCAAAAACAGTGATAAAGAGAAAAACCTTAAAAGTGCCAAAGGCAAAAAGACACATTAGAGACAAGGGAACAATAAGGAACAAAACAACAAAACTTGGAGGAGAGCACTGCTGACCCCACCAGTTATTACTAAGCTATAATCACCAACGCATGGTTTTGCCACAGACACATCGATAGGACAGAGTCCAGAAACCACGCGCAATCACCTGTGCAGGTGCTCCGAGCTCGAGGAGCGAAGGCAGTGCGTTCACAACAAGGGCTGGGGGCGGCGGGTGTCTGTGCAGAAACTGAGCTTCGATTCGTTTCTTGAACTGATAGTAAACTAAATGGATCACAGACCTCAAGCTAAAATACGAAACCATAAAACGTCTAGAAGAAAACAGAGGTAACAATCTTTGTGACCTGAGGTGAGGCACAGATTTTTTAGATAAAAGAACAAAAGCACTATCCGCTAAAAACAAAAACAAAAAACAAAACCCAGCTAAGTTGGACTTCATTAAAATCAGAAACTTCTAGGGGCATCTGGGCGGCTGAGTCAGTCAAGTGTCTCACGGTCACTCTCGGCCTGGGGGTGATCTTGCGTCAGGGGGTCAGCTCCGCGTTGGGCTCCGTGTTCAGTATGGAGTCTGCTCCTCCCTCTCCCTCTGCTCCCACGCCCCGCTGCTGCTACTCACTCTCTCTCCCTCAAATAAATAACATCTTTTTAAAAATAAATAAATAAAATAAAATTTAAAACTTCTGCTCTTGAAAAGCCAGTTTCAGAGAGCACAAGGACAAGACAAAGCCTCAGAGACGATACCAGCAACTCAGTTATGATCACAGTCTTGTACTCAGAAAAGAAAGAACTAGAGCAAGAACGAAGTTCATAGCCTATTAACAACTGTCACGTGGAAACATCGAGAGTAGAGGATGGGGGATACCTCTGGGAAGGTAAGAAGGTAGGAGAGGAAGGGGGCCTTTACTATGACCCCATTCACAGAGTGCATGTGTGCGAGTATCTGCATGTGCTTGTGGGGGTTGGCATGCCTGTGTGTGCATCTGCATGCGTGTCAGGACACCAGTGTGAGCGTGCGAGTATCCACGTGCACCTGTATCTGCGTGCACCTGTGTGTGTCAGCATGCACCTGCGTGTGTCCGTGTGCACATGCATGAGTCCATGTGCACTGCGTGTGCATGTGCCTGTGTCTGTGTGCATGTGTGGGTGTGTGCACATGTATGTGTCCGTGTGCACCAGCGTGTGTCTGTGTGTACGTGTGGGTGTCAGCATGCACGTGTGTGTCAGTATGCACCTGCATGTGTGTGTGTCTGTGTGCACCTCTGGGTGTCTGTGTGCATGTGCAGGTATCTGTGGGCAAGAGCGTGTGTCTGTGTGCACATGTGAGTGTCAGAGTGCACGTGTGGGTGTCAGAGTGTACACGTGGGTGTCAGTGTACGTGTGGGTGTCAGTGTGCATGTGTGGGTGTGTACGTGTGGGCGTCAGTGTGCAAGTGTGGGTGTCTGTGCACGTGTGGGTGTCAGAGTGTACGTGTGGGTGTCTGTGCACGTGTGGGTGTCAGAGTGCACGCGTGGGTGTCAGTGGGCAAGTGTGTCAGACTGCACGTGTGGGTGTCTTGCACACGTGGGTGTCAGAGTGCACATGTGTCAGACGGCACGTGTGGGTGTCAGAGTGCACGTGTGGGTGTCTGTGCACACGTGGGAGTCAGAGTGCACGTGTGGGTGTCAGAGTGCACATGTGGGTGTCAGTGGGGATGTGTGTCAGAGTGCACGTGTGGGTGTCAGTGTGCACATATGGGTGTCAGCATGCACGTGTGTCAGAGTGCACGTGTAGGTGTCAGAGTGCGAGTGTGGGTGTCTGCGTGCACATGTGGGTATCAGAGTGCACGTGTGGGTGTCAGA
>JAPYYJ010002785.1:0-12325 GCA_028533885.1 Nasua narica | reverse complement strand
CATTTACTGCCTTTCATTAGAAAATCACATCCGTTCTGTTGAAACTTTCTGGACAATATCAGGAATTCTCACACATGTCTTTTTTCGTGGATCCTGCTTCCTGCAGGAATCTTCCTGAACTGGATGTGCAGGTGGGAATCGGTGCTTTGTGATGGCAGGGGCTGGGATGGAGACTCCCAGACGTCCCCTCCCCCACGACCCCTCCAGAGGAGCCCCATCCCCCACATCCTCCAGCTCATTTCTAGGCTACAGTAACTCGCTCTGAAGTCTGATGCCTCCCCATGAACTCTTCTGGGCCTCCAGTTCCTCCTCTATTAAAAAATGGTATATGAACCCATTTTCTTGGTTCGGAAATCACTTGAGAGCCCAGAGTTTTACAAATAAAGTATGTCATCACCGGTGCTAACCTGCAGCTGATCTGCGCATAGAAATTCACATTTACTGGCCTGCGCGTACACCATGCTTATCATCAGTGGTGGCTTCTCCTAGGAATGATGGTTCCTGAGCTCTCCTGTTGCTTCCCAGCACTGAGCCCGTCCGACCTCCACAATGGCCCAGGGGTCTTACCAGGCCCGCTTTCCAGATTAAGAGAGATCCCTCCCTCGATCAGGACAATGAGGCTCGGGGTAGTGAAGTCAGGATGCAAAATTAGTTCTGCTGGTCATTAAAGTCATCAAACCCCCTGTCTTTCTATAATGCAGAGATGCCAAAAGAGAAAGCCTGTCTCGGGCTGCCCAACCATAGCACGGGCACGCTGGACTAGATGACTACCCAGGCCCTTCCTACTCTACCATCCCAGAGACGGACGATATCCTGGAGAGTCTGCACTGTTTCATGCTAGGGATTTTCAGCAACTGCTTGAGTATGGCCCGTCCACTTTAAATCCGCTTTCACTAGGACAGAATTTCCCCACGAAGCCCAACCCTTCACTTTACTCATACTGTACCGGGGGCCCGTTGTCTCCTGGTGGTCCAGAAGGGCCCTGAGAAAACAAACAAACAAATAAAACGTTAAATAAGTCGAGTCAGAATGAAATGTTTCTTTAAACGCGCTGTCACGTTCTTTTCTAAGGCAGACCTTGAACTGTCCTTGAAGGAGCTGACGTCCCCAATCTCCCAGCCACAGTCAAACCTGCTCAACCCTCCGCACATGGAGGTCTCCCTGGAACTTCTGCTCGCATCCCGAACAGGTGGTGCCACCCTATCCCGGCACCACGTGGCTCCCGACGCCTGAGCTCCTCTCTAGTTCGTAGCTCGGGCGCCGGGTGGGACCCAGCAGCCCCGAATCTTCAGGTGGTGCCTCCTCCTGCTTGGGACAGCCTGGGGCCAGACCCCCCGGCGTGGCAGGCTTAGACTGATAACCGCAGTTGTGACCCCCAACTCCTAAAAGGGGGGTCTCTCTCTCTCTCTCTCACACACACACACACACACACACACACACACGGGTCTGCCCTCTAAGCCCTCAGCTTAGAATTTGGCGTCTAGATATTACATCTAAGATATGACCACAGACGAAGGCATTAGTGTATGGTTTCGGGTCCTGCCATGAGCCGAACGCTCCCTTGCCCCGAGTCTTCCCCATGCTACACTTCTGCATGGACGATTCTGCCCTGCTTCTACCTGGACACATTCTTGTCACACTTTGGCTCTCGGTTGAGATGTCCCCACCCTTCGAAAGCCTTCCCTGCCTCCTCCCAGGATGCTCATTAGAAGTGGTCCCCTAACCCCTCCATGCACCCCACCCAGAACGCAGTGCCTAAGACTGTCACCACTTCTCTGCTGTCTGTCCCCTTCCACTGAAGGACTACACGCGCGTGGTCGGGTGGGCACGAAGCTCCCTGCTCAGCCCCGTCTCTCCGGAGCCCGGCCCAGTGCCCAGTGGCAGTCAGGACCCCGTAGTGCACTGGAAATGGCACTCCATCCAAATTAACAATTTAGAGCATGAGGAATCAGGCGTCAGCTCCCCTCCTTTTCACCGATGATCAGAGTGAGGTCAGAGGAGACTGGGACCTGCCCCAGCCACCCCAGGAGTCACTCGACTGTGGGGTTAGCCCGCCTCCTGCTCAGCGGCGCATATGCTGCAGCAGAGCCCAGGCGAACTCCCCCAGACCTTCCCAAGAGGAAGGAAGAGCTCACGCAAACGCAGAGGTTTCTGGCAGTATGATGAGCCAGGTAACCGAAAAGCCCGCCTACTAGACACGTCTCAGCACGGCCTGATAAAACCGAGGAAGGCACATTTTAAGTGCACAGCTGAGCACTTGAAGAAAGGAGGGGAATCTCCGGAGCCCCGAGGGCAAGCAGGTAAGTCAGGCAGCTAAGACTAGAGACCACTTTCGCCTGGGACCCTACTTCCCCACTTCTGCTGTCTGCTCTCTCTCAAATAAATAAGAAATAACAAAGTGTTGAGGGGGAGGGATTGTACAATGGCATTTCTAAATCTGAAGTCTAAACAAGTCGGCGACAACCACAACCGTCTTTTCCAAGATGATGCTCTCTGTTACATCTGCTCAGGAGCCACTTCACTCCAACGCACAGATCTTGAGCTTTGATACCCTTTTCACTAGAAGGAAACACAGCTTCTTGGAGAAATGGCTGCCTGCAGATCGGGACAAGAAAGGTACACAGATCTAGGGCACCACGTCATTCCAAAGAGCAAGGACACTACCAAAGATGGCTAGGCTTGTGTCAAAGGTACTCAGGGTCAACTGGGAAAGGCTCCTACTGGCATCAGCTAAGGCAATTTGCACATCAAAGGGAAACACAACCATACTACACGCAAACACATCAAATGTGCTTGAATCCAGGAGTTCAAAATTACTGATGGAAAACAAAACACCGAATTAATCATCTTTGCGAGATGCAAGGGAATCGAGTCATTGTTTGAAAATAATTGAAGGGAAAGACTGGAGCATCCATTCCTATCCTGCCTTCCATATGAATTGTAGGATATGTCAATTGTAATTGAGGGACCTCTCCTCCCTCTAGAAGTATTCTAGCAGATGGATAAAAAAGAACTGGTAGGACAAGAAAGGCATCAATTTGCAACCCTTGATGTGCTAATTGATCTAAGCATTGGACATCAAAGAGTATGAACATCACAAGGAGAGAGACCAGCAGACCCCATGTGCCTCCTAAAGGGAGAACACACTCCCTGTGAAGTCTTACAAAAACATCAAGCTGGAATCTGATCAAGGCTCTAGGCACAATTAGGATGTATAGGAAGCACAGGGACAGAACGATGTGTTAAAATTATTAAATTAACAAATTCCAGACTGGTGAAGCTCTAGGAGACCAAAAAAAAAAAAAAAAAATCTTGTTCCATCCACAAATAAATTGCAAAGGGAAAGAAAAAATAATGGAGGAAAAATCCTGATATTTAGAAAGGAAATTTTAAAAAATCAACCAATTACAGGGGCACCTGGGTGGCTCAGTTGGTTAAGCATCTGACCCTTGCTTTCAGCTCAGGTCATGATACCAGGGTTGTGAGATCGAGCCCCATGTTGGGCTCTGCACTGGGCGTTGAGCTGCTTACAATTCTCTCTCTCTCCCTTTGCTCCTCCCTCCTCCCTTGATTCAAACAGGAGAACTGCATAAGCATGGCATTTATGGAATGAATAAAAACCCAACCATGGACTGGATATTTGATGATGTTATGGAATTACTTAGGAGAGTGTAATGATGAAACTGTGGTCACATTTTAAAAGTCCTTATCTTCTAGAAATATACAGAAATTATTTACAGGTGAAATGATATCTGTCTGGGATTTGCTTCAAAATACTGGAGGGCAGTAGAGGCTGAACAGGGAGCAGTGGCCTTGGGCAGGGATCCTGGTCATTGGAGCTAGGTGCGGTTGCATGGGCTACATCTGACTCTTCTTCCAAAACATTCTTTTGGTTTATCTGAGATTTTCCTTGATAAATGTAAGCACATATATATAGTGTGTGTTTGTGTGTGTGTGTGCTTGCATGTGTAATTGCTACACACACACACATACAGCTACACATGCACACACATACACACACACACACTTCTGTCATTTGCTGATAATTGCAGATAGTGGAAACTCACAAAACGGAAATCCCCAAGGGGTCCTAGATCTGCTAGACATCCCCCTTGCTCTCTGCTATGCTGCTGTGCTAACATTACCGTTTCCCTGCTTTGAAGGTTGGTCATCTCTCATTCCTCCCCCCACGGACATCCCTAACATCAAGGTGCATTTTCTGCTCCAGTCTCTTCTCTGCTTGCTAATACGTGCCAGGCTCTGTGGGGGGCTTGGGGGAAGATGCAGGTCCTCATGGAGCCTGCTTACACGCAGTGCTCCCGTCCGGACCACCGCCCCTCTGATAACGGGGACTCAGGGGGTCTGGGGGGGAGAGACGCCGGAGTTGCTGGCATCCGCCTGAGTTTGGGGAGGCCTTACCCAGAGGGTGCCGGGTGAGAGAAGCTGGAGGGAGAGGCTGGGAGGCTTTACAGGCAGAGAAGGGAAGAAGAGGTTCCTTACCCTGACATGTCTGCACCAGGATTTCCAAGGGCAGCTGGGGTCTGTCTGGGTGAGAAGGGCCTGGAGGGCCCCCCGGGGGAAGCGTCCAAGTTATTGATAAGCTCCGAGTGAGGCTCCGGAGTGGTGTGGGGAAGCTACTAGAGAAGGCCAGGTGGGGAGACCAGGGTGGAAATCGAGGAGAGAGGTAGGCAGGAGGCCAAGCTAGGTCAGAACCAGAGCCCGGCCCATTGGAAGTGCTCGGTAGGCCACAGGAATTAATATTAGCACCAGAGATTAAAAGGAGAGCTCCCAATCAGAACAGGGGAAACTTCTTTAAAAAATTTTTTTTCATCAACAGAAAAATCCCAAGACTTTAATCTGAACACCAAGAGTGGAGTCCTCAGCTCCTGGTCCCCCGCAGAGCCCTGGGGTCTGAGGGGTGCCATGCTTTCCATACCCTCCGCCGTCCGTCTGCTGCCCCGGGGCTCACTCTGCACAGACAGCAGGATGGGAGCGCACCGGTGAGCCAAGCCCTGCGCGTTCCCTGAGCGCCAGCTTGGTGCTGACTACCGAGAAGTGCCTGGGGTCCCCAAGCAGGGCCAGGGAAGTGGCCATAGGGCCACATATACTCTCGAGACTGGCCAGCTTACTTCTTGGGAAGGCCTGACCTGAGCGGCTCGCTGGTTCTTGTGACCAAAGGAATCGAACCAAACAGACAGATCAGACATATGCACAAAAACCAAATGCTACTTCACAACCTGAAACTAACACGCCATTGTGTGTCAACGATACTTTGTATCGATAAAGAAACTGAGAACATTATTGCTGGACTCCTGAGTGATACAAAGGTCAGGGGCGAGAGGCACGGAGAAGAAGAGGCTGTCTCCAGAAAAGACTCTTAGCATGATCTCATCACTATCTCTGCCCCGGCCGGAGCCCGTCAGAATGCAGGGGGCCCAACCCTAGCTCTGCCATGTTCCAAGTCTCACTTCAGGCAAGTGGCGTCCCCCTCAATGTCTCATTTGGAACCAGAAAAGGAGAAAGGGACCGGCCTAGTGTGTGGACGCACCACTCGCTGCTGCCCCCTGCAGGCCAACCAGCATACAGGCTGGGATTCTTACTCCACCTTCCAGCAGCTTTGATCTCTGGTCTAATTATTTCCTCCAGGATGGGGAGTTCAAAAAACACCTCTGTTTGGACCCTGACACATTTTATTGCACATAATCAGCTCCACGTTTCCTTCTTCCATCAGGCTGTCAATCTGACAGTGAGTCAGTCCTGTCTGATGTGTGCCTCTGCCAGTGGGGCATCAGGACCAGAGAGTCCAGGCAGGGGAAGGAAAGGCGGGGGAGGGTTTTGATGACCTCCAAAGATGCAAGGCAGGGTGCCAGGTGTTATTACTGATACTATCGTGTTGTAACCTCCCAACACCCCCGTTGCTGCTGCAGAAATGGCCGGTACTCGACCCACGAGGAAACTCATAGAACCAGAAGGTCTTGAGTCTCGGGGAGGCCGGCTATCACCCTGGCTGGCCTCAAGCTCCTGGCTTCATGGAGGTTCTGTGGCAATTTGATCTGCCCTCAGGTCTCGGCTGGATCATTTTTTAAGAGTTTAACACCTGGCTAAGGGCATATCAGAGACAACCTGGAGATTAAAGGGATTTTTTTGTTAATGTCTTGAAGCGAGAGGCCAACACTCCCAGCTGCTGCTTCCCCACCCATGCCCCTGTCCAGTGAAGGCACACAGGCTGACAGGGAAAGCCGGGGCTCCCTTCCAGGGGGTCGGCACTGCTCCTGGATTCCAAAGGCCCCCAAGCATCGCGCCATGAGAGGAAGGATGAGAAGGGTAACTTCTAAGCTGATCCATCCTTCATGGAAGTGAATAATCCCGCTCAGCCTGCCGAAGCCACAGGCGAAGAGAACTGGCTTGGGAGCGTGTGGGAAGTGATGTGCGCCCTGGCCCTGGCCCTGGACTAGCTATGTGACTTTGGCCAAGTCACCCCACCTTGTGAAGCTCAGACTGTTTCCCGGGAAAACAGTGATGGAGGAGACACCGTCAGCGCCCTTCTTCAAGGGCCGTGAACACAGAGCAACCTGGCAGCATCCTGGGCTTTCCGTGGCCACAGAAGGACCCTTGGCCCGAGGGTGGGGCAGGCGGGGAGCTCCTGGGAGTCAGCCCCCGTCCCTCCCCCGCCCAGGGAGCAGCCTTCACCCACCGGCCAGTAGGAGTGGGCACAAAAACACCCCCGCCCCGCCCCCATCAGAGGACAGCTCTGCCATGTGCCCCGCATCTCCCGGGCTGTCTGGAGGGGAACCCTAGTCGCCCACCTGGGAGCCTGCTCGTGAACACACCCTCCTTTCCTTCCCTTCCTTTTCCCACAGCGCAACGCCCTAAGTGGTGATTTCTGGAGCGTTTCCCAAGTAAACTCCTGGCCCTTGGATCCTGTTCTCAGGAGAGGTTTCTGCAGAATCCGGCCTTCAGCTGGCGGTAAGGCAACTTTCTTGGGACTCCAGGAGGTGGAGGGTGGGGTGCGCGCACTTCCACACCCGGCTCCCGGCCAGTCACACACCACTCACGGCCACATTCCTTGAAGGGGCAGCGGTGTCCCCGGAGGACCCACACCCCTGGCATCACCCCTTCTTCCCCTCCTCTGACTCTCAGGGCACCCCTGCATCCTCTGTACAGAATCCCAGGCCAACACGAACCTAGGCAAGGGGCCAAAGACAAGATTTATGAAAACTCTGTAAGGTTGTGTCCACTGCAGAAGTTTGTAATAAGTTGAAGTGGAGGAAAGACAAAACAAGGCTGATGACAGCTCCTCGGGTGCAGCCAGCCCATCACTTCTCAGGTGGAATCACTTAGGCACGAACACATCTCACGGCGATTTTAGGCGGCTCAGACGCAGGAGGTGGGATGGACAGCGTCCACCTCTGCCCGCCGGCTTTCTGGTCCAGGGTTTGACACAGTGAGGCCTGAGGGAACAGCCCGGGACCTACAGGGACCCGCTGAGTGACAGTGGGGCCTACATGCAGCTTACGGCTTCCCTTGCAGAAAGTTACCTAGTCCAGAGGGACATTCCCGCAGGGAGCAGAACCCTCGCTCCAGCAGATGAGGCCCCACGAGGAGGAGGAGTTCAGCAATAACAGAGTCTGAACTACTATGTTTATTCACTGCAATCTTTGGCCAGAGTGTCCCTTCCAGCTACCAAAAGATTGAAAAAAATAGCCAAAGACAGAGTTGATATAATCATGTAGGGGAGGAGGGTTGTGCTCCCTGAGAGTTTCTTTTAAGAAAAACAAAGTACCACTAGACATTCTCGAGGGGATTCCATACACTTTTTCCATCCATGGTTTCTGGGGACATTTGGGAGGACAGGCGTCCCATTGCCAGGGGTGTGATGGAAGGGAGGTGGTCACACCTGCTGGGGAGCAAATGAGGCAAGATAGGGGTAGGGGGACAGGGCGGGGGTGCCCTGGAGATTTTCAGAGACAGAATGAGGTGCCCAAAACCAGTGCTGGGATTTCAGAGGACCACAGAGGGAAGGAAAGGAGGTTTCTGTTTAACAAGTGATACTGTGGGGAAGAAACTGCATTTCCTTTCAAAGTAATTGAGAGAAAAAAGAAGAGTGGTGCTCCTTTAATTATTTTTGACTATGGTCTACGTTTCTTGAATTCAAAACCAAGCAGAAACAGGAGTCATGCGCTGCTCTGGTCTATGCTGGGGTCACACAGAATGGGGCAGAGTGAGATTGCACTTTTGGTTAAGCAGTGCTAACCTGGGTAGTGTGGATATCATGAGGCTTAGTAACAGCATTTGAAAAGGACTGGGTATTTGAGCCTCTTTTAAATAACAGACAGAGCTACAGACTGAACGTTTGCATCTCCCCCAGATTCTTATATTGAAACCAAAGCCCCTTTGTGATGGTATTTAGAAATGGGGGCTTGCAGAGGTAACTAGGTAATGGGAGACCAGTGTCTTCACAAAAGAGACACCGGACGGGCTCGTGGGTGTTTCAGTTGGTTAATTGGCCAACTCTTGATTTAGACTCAGGTCATAGTCTCAGGGTCATGGGATTGAGCCCTGTGTTGGGCTCCATGCTGGGTATGGTTTCTCTCTCTGTCTCTCCCTCTGCCCCTCCCCCTGTTCTCTCTTTCTCTTTGAAAGAAAGAAAGAAAGAAAGAAAGAAAGAAAGAAAGAAAGAAAGAAAGAAAGACAAGAGTCAATACAAATTTAAGGTACATTATTAACATACTGTGTGTCTTCAGCAAAGGACGGACCAAATCAGAAGATAAGTCACAAGGATTGAAAACAAGCCTTACATTCTGAAGGCTGTAACTCAGTAAAAGAGTAAAAAGGAGGTGTGTTCTTTGTGATACGAGGAGAAGAATCCGAAGCAATGGATAGAAGACACAGAAGACCATATTCCTATTCTCGATGAGAAAAATTTCCAATAAATGTCTATTCTCTATGGAAATAATTGTCTCAATTTCAAAGGCAGATGTACCGGCTTTGAAAGGAGTATGTCTTCTACTTCTAGAAATATTCAGGTGGAGTCCAGCTGAAAATAATACCTATCCTCAACTTGGGCGGGGGTCCGGTCATCCCTGGACCTTGAAATCTCTTAAAACCCCCAAAGTCACCACCTCTAAGAAGTCTGCAGACTCACGTCGATCAGACTGGTGTGACTTCTTCATCACGTTACCAACGGCAGGCCCACTTCATGGATTTCATTTTGGGGACTATATTAAGACCTTCCTTGATTCTATTTATGTCCTCACCTGTATCCTAACTGGAGGCAGAGGGGTAATGAACTCCATTTGGCCTAAATACATGAACGCACACTCTCTCTCCCCCATCACACTCCTTCCCCACACAATTCGCTTTCACTGGCTATTCCTCGGATTGGCAGAAGTTTGCCCAGTGAGTCATGTTTTTCTTTTTTAACTTTAATGAGTTTTGTTCTTTCCTCTTTCAATCAAACAAGTCTTGGTCTCCCCCAAAGCCTTATCCCCATACTAAATACACCAAGGTCTAGAAAAAAGCCAGTAGACAGGTCTATACTCCCTGACTGACTCGAGGACCAGTGACCCACTCCTAGGTTAGAGGCCTTGCAGGCAGGCCCAGGGAGGAGCAGGGAGTGGCAGGGTGGCTCCAGGGTGGGGACGAAGTTCTGGAAGAATAAAGACTCACAGGAGGGCCAGCCACCCCGATGCCTGGGTCGCCACGGTTGCCAGGAGAGCCAGGGATCCCGGGTGCACCTCGGTCGCCCTAGAGAGAAGAAAAATAAGATTAGGAGGTCAGTTCTGGGCAGGAGAGAGCTAGCGCGCAAAAGGAATTACGCCCGCTCCCGCCATCCTGACTGCGCCATCAGTCAGCGCCTCTCCTGCCGCGTGAGCTCCGCATGTCCCCCCACGGCCTCCCAGGCAGCCCATCACCCATCCAGGCTACTCCCAGACGCATAGCCACCAACGCTCATCATGCACCTTTCAAAGCTTACAGGGCCCCAACCTTGACCACGACTCCAAATGTGGCTAAAACAAGATGGTACCTCCCATGTGACCAGAGCTCCAAATTTTCCTGAGCTTCCTCCGGCCCTCATCACGCCCCCATCCTGACCACACCCCAGATTTGACTACATATGTAGTATGTGTTTCAGATGTATTTCAGATCAGGTCCCAAATCACCGATAATTTACTAGTAACTTGCCGAGTACCTGTATTTCCCCAGCCACTTCTCCAGGGGTTGGGAGAGGCAAGAACAACCGAGTCATACCCATTCCCTTCGAGCTCAGGGGTTCAGAGAGTGT
This sequence comes from Nasua narica, assembly GCA_028533885.1. Classification (NCBI taxonomy): domain Eukaryota; kingdom Metazoa; phylum Chordata; class Mammalia; order Carnivora; family Procyonidae; genus Nasua; species Nasua narica. The sequence continues at coordinate 2,040 of JAPYYJ010002785.1, read as the reverse complement.
GGGTCTCAGTTCTGTCCTCAACACCTATTCACAGTTGACTCAAGAAAGTGACAAGGTCCCTGAGCTTTAGCTTCTTCGTTTACAAAGGGTTGGTCACCACAGTGGCAGCCAGGTCAGAGGTGGCACGCTCATGAAACAAGGGTACGTGCTCCGAGCGCCGTCCTGACACAGAGCCTGGCCCGGCTCTATGTGCCAGTTAGCGTTGGGGCTGTGGCCACTCTCCTGCACCTGTCGTTCTGGACTTTGATGGGAAGAGTAAAAGGGAAGAATGTTTGCCATTTCCTGTAGGAGGAAGCTGAGACTGGATCATACCCTTTTAGCCACAATTTCAAAATCCTCAGCCTCCGAAAACAAGGGCTTGTCCTAACTCACTTGGATCTGACGTGGGCTATGGACAACGTTCAGCAACCCCACTGTGAGTGGATGCTCACGCCTTTCCGATGCATCAATATTAAAGAGTTTGATCAGGACGCTGGCCCGCATGCTACAATCAACGTGACACCTGTGGTTTGCAGACTGCTACCTTTCTTTTTTTTAAATTTTTTTTAAAGATTTTATTTATTTGAAAGAGAGAGATCACAAGTAGGCAGAGAGAGCGGGGGAAGCAGACTCCCTGCCGAGCAGAGAGCCCGATGTGGGGCTCGATCCCAGGACCCTGAGATCATGACCTGAGCCGAAGGCAGAGGCTTTAACCCACTGGGCCACCCAGGCGCCCCAACTGCTACCTTTCTATTTCCAAAATAAACCCAGCCCTCAGCACACAGGGACCAGAACCCACATCAGTTCCATGGGAGAGACCCCGCACCGGTATGAGGTCAGCTGAGCTCAGCCAAGCCTCATGTGAACCGGTGGCCGATCTTGTTCAAACTATTTAATATCCCTGGGACGAGTTAACACCTGTGACAAATGAAAAGCGCTTTAGAAGGCTGCTGTGAAGAGACATGAGACGCACACAGGAATCTGATTGCAGGTGGAGACTGACATCCCTAGGCAACAGGTTGCTTATTAAGGTTTAGGTTTCTAAGCCTGAAAAAAATCTCATTAATCCTCAGCTCACCCTCTAACCATCATTTCAATCAGAAAACTTTACATTTGGGCCTTTAAGAAAAGTAATGTTTCTAAGATGATTCGTCCCCCCCCGCCCCGTAGGACTCTGGCCCGGATGAGTACCTAAGTCAAGTGTTCGCTCAACCAATACCTGCTGTTTATTTATTTCTAGCAGCGATAAGGGCTTCTGGGGAAAAAGATACCCATTTTGAACACTCCGTGCTGAGTTCTGAAGAGAAATCTCATTCATGGGAAGTAGGAAGGATGGGGCTTGTGACGGTCCCACAAAAGAGATCAACCAGACCCCAAATCTCCCTCCAGTTACACCGTCACTGGCCGTTATCCTTCCAGGCCCACTGAGGCCATGCTTCCCAGGAGCCGGGACACCCCTCCGCCTCACCCCTGCCTCTGTACATAGGCCCCTCCTGGAATTCTCTTTGAAGCCCCAGCTGGTACATTGTGTTTCTTTAGGAAAATGTGCTGTGGCTCATTCTGCGACGTACAAGATGCTTGGGGCTGCTGGGAAATCTAATTTGTATGCAGGGGGAAGGCGAGGAAGGCAGGAAGTCTAGAAATAAGGCAAATACGGAGAAAAAGTGTAATGAACAGAGGACGAATATGTTCCTCATTGTGTTGGTCACACACACACTGCACTAGTGAGAGGGACGCGTGGGAAGACTCCAAACAGGCAGGCAGGGGACCCAAGGTCCCTTTTTAGGACAATGTCCACCTGATCCTGTAACTATGGGAAAGTCCCATAACCTCTCTGTACCTGAAGACTTTCATCAATGAGAATGAAAGAGAACATTCTACCAAACTGCCATGTATCTTATGAAGACTCATTTCAAAGGGAAGACGCTATTTAACATGGAGTATTATCAGTATATTATTACCACTTTATTAGTGGAATTAGAAGACAGAAAACAAACCAAACACACATAAATGGCAGATGAATCCCTGATCTTTTGCATTTTTAAAATACTTAATATAGAG
>JAPYYJ010002784.1:0-12325 GCA_028533885.1 Nasua narica | reverse complement strand
TCAAAGCCATTCTTTCCCCTCCCTCCACTCCCATCCCCTCCACTTTCCAGAAGGCTGGGATTGTTTTTCTGAAATATTTACTATGTGAAATTGGCAAAACTCTTGGAGGCAAATCTCACAATATGATGGTTCTCCCTGGAGTCTTTAGTTCTCAGAGTTGCCTGCACTGAGCCTCTAAAAATTCATTAGTTATAGTTCAGATTTTCCTATCCCTTCACTGCTTTCTATGGTGGTTTCTGCTTGTGAATCTATTCAGGTAAGCTACTGCTGCCTGTATTTGCCTGTCTGTCTCTCCAGTCTTGTGGGCAGTGGTTTGTTCTATGTCTTGCCCTCTCCTATGAAACCAAGAAGAGTTATTGATTTTTGTCAGTTCAATGTTTGACTTGTTGTTAGGATGGAGTAGTGACTTCCAAGATCCTTATGTGTGGAATTGGAAATCCCTTCAACTGTTTTTTAATGACATGGCATCAAGGTGATACACCATTGGAGACACTTAGTTCTATACATGTTCCAGTTGCAAACATATCTCTGAATTGTGTGGTACTTAGACCTTTACAGAGGTAATAAAATTAAAATGATGTCTTTATGGTGGGCCTTAATCCAATATGATTGGTGTTCTTACCAAAAAGGGAAATTTGGATACAGACAAACACACACAGAGAAAAGACCATATGAAGAGACATATGGGAGAAGATGGCCATCTATCAGCCAAGGAGAGAGGCCTAGAACAAGACCTTTCCCTCACAGCTCTCAGATGGAACCTACACTGCTGACTTAAGACTTGATTCCAGGCCTTTAGTATCCCAAACTTGAGACAATAAATTTCTGTTGTTAAAGCCATACAATTTGTGGTACTTTGTTATAGCAGACCTAGCAAACTCATACAGGTTTATAAGGAATTGTTCACAAGTATTAAAAAATGCTTATTATAGGGAAGATTTACTTAATTATGTCTATGTGCTAAGTTATTAGGAATATCTATGCAATCTAAATATATCAAAACATTTAATCTTTATAATAATCCCTTTAAGATAGGTACTGTTATCACTTCCTTTTTCGTAGAAGAAAAAACCCACTCTCAGAGACACTTATAAAATTGTTTACCTGGACTGCATAGTCTATAAACCCCCCCTTTTTTTAAGACAGAGCTGGAGGGGGACAGAGGGAGAGGGAATTAAGCAGACTCCCTGTTGGATGGGGAGCATGATGTGGGGCCTGACCCCAGGACCCTGAGATCATGACTTGAACTGAAATCAAGAGTCAGACATTTAACTGACTGAGCCACACAGGCATCCTATGCTCTTAACACTACTTTGGAGACTACCCATTGTCCAGAGAAAGTTTGCCAGATTATAGGATTATTTATTTATTTTTCCAGAATTTAGGAAGATCACATTTTAATTGGTGAGTGTTAGTGCTTGTATTAATTTTCTGTGATTGCCATAGCAAATTGTCACAGACTGGGTCACTTAAGACAGAAATTTATTCTCTCACAGTTTTGGAGGCCAGAAGTCTAAACTTGAGGGCTACAATCTCTCCATAGGCCCTAGAAGAGATCCAGTTTTTTGCATTTTCCAACCTCTGGTGACTCTTTGCATTCCTTGGCTGTCCCATCTCTGACTCAATGGTCACATTTGTCTGCTGCTCTTCTGTCTGTGGACATTTCCTCTGTATGCCTCTTATAAGAACACTGCTCATTGGATTTGGGGCCCAGATAATCCAGGATGATATCTTCTTTTTAAGATCTTTAACTTAATTACATCTGTAAAGACTTTTTCTTAAACATGAGGTAACATTTACGGTTTCCAGGGATTTGATTTGACATGGACACATCTTTTGGAGGGCCACCATGCAACCCACTACGATGCTGTCTTGTATTTTTAAGTCAGTGTGCTTTTCTTGTGATTGTAGTGAACCAAAACCATTTAGGTAAACTAATGAGGAAATACAGTAACAAGAGAGGAGGAAAGCAAAGAGAGAGGGAAGGATAAGATGAGAGGAAAGGAAAGAGTTACCTTTAGGGAGAGTGACATTACAAACTACTTTATGTTTCAATATTTACTACCAAAGTTGAATCCTTGTTATTTGAGTAGTTTAAAACAAGCGAATAAGTTATGGATTTGTTTGGGGGAAAATATGGTTAGGTGTTTGAATAAAAAATGGGGGAAAAGAATTTTTAAGGCAGCTGAGATGATCTATTTTTAAATTATATGCCCTTCAAAAGAGCATTATCATAAAGAAATAGCAATTTAGTCATCATCATAATCTTCAATAGATCTGTCTCCCTGCCACTGTTTCTATGGCAAACAAATAACATTTCTGCATAGTTTCATACTATTACAACAAGACTAAGAAACAGTTTGTCATTGGCAAGCCTTGTGAATGCAAGACCTTAGTGAGACTTCTGCATGTGAATGTTCATACTAATTTGCCAAAACTTAGTTTAAAATCCAGAATTGTAAGAAACTGAAATGTTATCCGTAATAAGAAAGTTGGAACTTTCTTAAAAGCTTTTCACACCCTAATAATAATATAACAATGAGCACGAGCAGACAATTCACAAAAGTCCTATAAACACTAAAAATAAAGTTCAAACTCATTAATAATCAAAGAAATGCAAGTTACATATTTTTATCCACATAGTGGCAGTGATTAAAAAGAATAATTGTATCCAGCATTGTAAAATATGCAAATGAAAGGGCATTTTTATAATAACTAGTGGGATGTAAACTAGGACAAATTTTCCAAAGGGAATGTCTTAAAAATGTGCAGATACTTTGACCCAACAGCTTTAGTTCTAGGTGTGTATCCTAAGGATATAAAAACATGTGTACTCAAAGATGTATGCACAAGGAGGCTTATTCTGATATGCTTATATTAGTTACAAATTATTTGTATGACACCTTTGCTCACAAAAAAGGAAGGATACAGAAGGATATGAATCAATTTTGTGAAAAGCATGTTTTGTTTATGGATCTTATTCAAATATATATAATTCACATATTTATTACACAGAAATATCTGGCAACAAAAACATTAAGAATATTATCTAGAATAGATTCTAAGGTTATGTGAAACTTTAAAAATATTTATTATTGTTTTCTAATTTTTTAATAATTTGAACCACATGTAAAATAAATAAGAAAGTGTTTTAGAGATATTTAAAACACTCTTTAATGAGTTCTGCATCATAGAAGGAACCAATATGTTAGGCAGTGTTTTATAAGTACATTTTTGTGATTTTCTCCATGAAATTTTGCATTGTGCACATACATAGTTAATAGAAAACACACACGGAGTTTTTTTTTTTTTTTCAGGTAAAAATTTTTAATTTGTTGCCATAGAGAAAAATAAATTTCCAAAACTAAAAACAAATCCCAATAATATGTTTCTGCTTGCTTTGGAAGGAAAGGCATTTAAAATTTACAGTAGATCTATACTTGGCAAGTTAAGAATATTTAGGACTCTAGGCCCCTGGGTGGCTCAGTCATTTAAGTGTCCGACTCTTGATTTCAGCTCAGGTCATGATCTTGGGGTCATGAGACTGAGCCCTGTGTCAGACTCCTCTCTGGGTGTGGAGCCCACTTAAGATTCTCTCTCTCTCCCCCCTTCTCTCTGCCCTCCCTACCCCTGACTCGTGCATGTGTGTGCTCTCTTGTTCTCTCTATAAAAAAGAAAAAAAGTGCTTAGGACTCAAAGAAATAAGATTAAATGAAGGCAAAACAGTCAAGTACAAAAGTAGAGATTTTCTACTTTTCTTGCTACTGCTTGCTTTATATTGTAGAGTAAAATACTGCAAGGACATTTCTTCACATTCAAATCAATTCAGTAAATATTTATTGAGCTCAGTCATCATGTTCGATAATGGAGAGGTTAATGAGCTATAGTCACTATTTTTCCAGGAGACCAAGCCTGGACCCTCTCATAATCAAGTAATTTCCAGATTCCCACAAGAGACACTTCACTAGTAGTACTCAGAAACACTGCCTAGGCAATGTGACACTATGAAATTCTAATTTTTTAGTTACTAGTTTTCTTTTGTCCATGCTGTACTGAATGCATTATAGGCAGAAGATTAAAGTTAAAATCCAATACTCTCTCGAAGTAAACATTATGAAGGCTCTGTTCCTTTTCCTTCTTCAATAACATATTGCTTAGTCCTTTGGGGCTCCTATAACAGAGTAACATAGACTGCGTGGTGGATAAACAACAGAAATTTCTCTCTCGTAGTTCTAAAGGCTGAGAAGTCCAAGATCAAGGTACTGGCATGGCTGCCTTCTAGCCTGTGGACCCTCTTCCTGGTTCAAGCTGGCTTACTGTGTTCTCACATGGTAGAAGGGGCTAGGGAATCTCCCTGGAGTCTCTATTATAAGGCACAACAGACTGAGGGTTTTGGAGGAGAGGGTGGGGGTTGGGCGAGCCTGGTGGTGGGTATTGAGGAGGTCACGTATTGCATGGAGCACTGGGGGTGGTACATGAACAATGAATCTTGTAACACTGAAAAAATAAAATAAAAATATTTGGGGGAAAAAAAAATAAGGCACAAATCCCATTCCTGAGGGCTCCACCCCCATAGCATTTCTGAAAGGCCCCACCTCCTCATACCATCATCTTTGGCATTTGGGATTTGAACACAAATTTTGAGGGGACACAAACATTTGCATTGTGGCATGCTCTAAGAAGAGCCGTAAACATGACACGTAGCTCTAAGGAATGGATTCTCTCTCAGTATCGGATATTGTGGTCTTCATTTACTTTGAACTTGAGCATTGAGTTGAAGGTGATTATAATTGTAACATGTATCTATCATCTCATGCTTTGGATTTGTTTAATTAAACATAATGTAAATATTTATAAAAAGATACACGCACATTAAAAAAGTAAAATAGAACCTAAAGGAATTAAAACAAAGGGGAAACACTTCTATTTTTCACTCTTTCCCATCCTCAATACAGTTGCTATAGAGGCAACCCTTTTAAACTCTTTTGTTGCAGTTCCCTCCTTGTTGCTAAATAATACATCTATATGTATTGCATTCTCTGCTTCTTATTAGGATATTGAGGATTTAATTTCTTATACCTCCTTCCAGCTTTACACCAATCCTTGCAAAATAATCATGTATCTTAATTTTGGGTACATCATTTAACAATATTTGCATTAGAAAGAAGAAATAAATGATCCCTATAGTGTCAAATACTGATCTTGGATTGTATTTCTTTTCTGGTAAAATTTTATCCCCTAAAGTTGCTAATCATTTTACATTTTCTTAGAGGACTTTCTTATCAAAATGGTTATATTTCCTAACAGAGCTTCATCAGAGCCATTTTGCTGTTAAAAAAAAAAAAAGGACTGCAGTATTCTGTTGCACTCTGGGCCAGTGACTCTTGGCGATAGCCACAGTGTCGGCAGCTCCAGATCACTGTGTCTTAGGTCACAAACATTTTCCTTCTTGATGTACTCCTTGGGGTAAAGATTACTGCCTCCTTAAATACTTTCTAGAAAGGTTACACAAAAGGCAAGAATATGCAGCCATGCATTCCTGAATATGTTTTTAATCCATTCACACTTACAATTGATAGTTTTTCAGGATATAGAAACAGGCAAAGAGCTCTAAGATACAAGAAAAAAAAAGTAAGACACAAACTAGAACTATCTAACATTCGACTAATAGGTGTTCCAGGAAAGACACAAAAAGAACTTGGGGCAAGATGTGGTAAAAAAAAAATAAAGAACCATAAAATTCCAAATTGAAAGAGCATGCTGCAATTTTTCCTTGGAATTTCAAAGAAATATCCCATTGCGATAGAGCATCCAGTGTTAAACAGATGAGAAGTCTGAGGATATTCAGGTTTTCATTTCTTTGCAGTTCCTTCTACTCTCTGGAAGATTTTAAGATCTTCTTTTTACCATGAGAATTCTAAAATTTCATAACGATGTGCTTTTCTGTCAATATTTTTTAAAAATCATATTGCTAGATGTTATCTTTACCCTTTCAATGTGGGCCTCTATAATTCTTTAGCTCAAGAAAGGTTTTGGTTTAGTTTGGTTTCTTCTTTTCCTTTTCTGAAACTCCTATCAACCAAATGTGAGATCTCCTAGATTTGTCTTTTATGTCTCTTGCTTTAAAAAAAATGTTTTCAGGTTTTTGGGTTTTTTTTTTTTTTTTTTTTCTATTTTGAGAAATGTCTTTAATTTTATTTTCTAAACTTTCTGCTGGTTTTCAAATACTTAGTTCCCAAGAACTCTTTGTTTTCTTTCATTGCTTTTCGTAGTGGCATGATTAATGACAATCAATCTGTTTGGTATACACATTGGAGGGTATCATTTTTGTTATTGTTACTATTAGTCTTTGATCTCAGTTTTCTCTTTTTCTTCTGGGATTCTTTCCCCCTGTTTATCTTGTTTGTCTTTCACATTGTGATCTTATTTTTTTAAAAAGCATGATGATTTTCAATTGTCCATTAAAAATCTGGCTGTGACTTCTGTGTTTCATTCCATTTTCAGTTGGCAGTGCTGTTAGTGATCAGAGAGCCAGAGGACTCAAAAAATGTCAAAATACCAGACATTTGTTCTCTGGGATTCTTCATTTTCTCTAGAAAAAACCTTCATCCTCTTGTCTAAGAATTAGACTCCTGAGTTCTTTTTCTCTTATTCCATGAGAAGTGGAGTGTGTTGGTGTGGACATGGGATTGGGACAACTGTATGCAGACCTTCAACTAATCCCAAGTTTGTAGCCCATCATCTCCTTACCATTCCTAACATCGGTTTTCTGTCTACAGTTCTGCAGGATATGTTGCTTCCTTTCTTTGGAGCCCTTTTCCCAAACATTTATCCAAGCTAAGGTCTCCTCTGAGGTGCTGCATCAGTTGCCACTCTTCCGGCTGCTTTTCATTTTCCAAAGTTTTGTGAAATCTGTCATCCACTGACAGCCCTCTCCTATCTCTTAGTGATTCTTGGTTTAACTGCATATTTCTTAATCATCAAGTATTCTTCAAGTACCTGATTTGCTTCTGTGCTCTGAAAGATACAAGAGAACCTCAAGGGACAAAAGCTCTGCCCTGAAGAAACTTACAATTGATGGAAGAGAAAAGACTGATACAAGTGACAGTGAGCTACGGACGGTATTATATAGCACTGAATTATGGTCCCCAGTCTTACAGTGCTGTGGGAGTTCAGAGCCCTTGGACAGAGCTCTGAAAGAAACATTTTGAACTTGTGGAAGAAAGAGAATTTACTGAAAGTACATATCATTGATCTTTCTAGGTCTTTACTCAGGAATTTGACAATTTTATAGACTAGAAGGAGGCTGACTGGCTAGTGCAAAGGTTAAATGTTGGAGTAGTAGCAACAGAAAATCGGTCGGTACTATAGTTTAAATTTCATGTGATAGTAATGATGATAACAAAAAAAGTGCAAGAATTTGTATGTTGCATGGAGGTTGAGTTCTTATATCTCTGTTGGATAGATAAGAAAAACAAAGTGCTGATAATTTAATTTGTCCTTGAGTAACAAAGGAAGGAATCCAAGAATCCAGCCTGTGGGTATAGACTTCTCTGACTTATGGTCCGAGGCCCTTTTCAATGCCCGTGGTCTAAACTTAATTTCTGATGATAATTTATAGGTTTTGTTTCTTATACGTAAGAATTCTTGCACATGCTCAGAGATGTTACTAGCTGAATATTATAATGCATAATTGTGAAGCAGAGGCATGCTTTATACAAAATTACTTTGAGTCATATCTCTTGCAGGTTTCATTGATTCATTCACTTGCTCACTAATGCATTCAATATTTTAATCATTCTTTTTGTGTAGGTGCTGAATGCTGGGAATACAAATATGAATGAGCCAAAGAGCTCATTTTATATAGTAAAGGGACAGTATTCATATTTTTTGTTTTATATGATTCAAACAATAATTTAGTTTCTTTGGATTATTAGGGTTATTTCTAGCCCATGCTAGTGTTTCTTTTTTTTAAATTTAATTAATTAGTTAATTAATTAAAATTCTAGTATTATTAATTAACATATAGTGTTATATTAGTTTGAGGTATACAATATCATGATTCAACAATTCTACATTTTACTCAGTGGTTATCACAATAAGCATATTCTCAATCTCCTTTACCTATTTCACCCCCCACCACCTACCTCCCCTCTGGCAACCAGCAGTTTATTCTCTATATTTAAACTGGGTTTTTTTGTCTGTCTCTTTTCTTCTTTGTTTGTTCATTTGTTTCTTAAATTTCACATTTGAGTGAAATCATGGTATTTGTCTTTCTCTGACTTCTTTCACTTAACATTATACCCTCTAGATCCATCCATATTGTTGCAAATGGCAAGATTTCATTCTTTTTTATTGTTGAGTAATATCCCTTATATGTAATATACATATATATGCCATATCTTTTTTTCATGTTGATAAGGATATTCAATTTGAGTATAATTATAAAGGATAGAGCAACAATCTAAATCACAAGAAGATAGTAAAACAAATTTAAAATACAGGAGATTCAACAACAAATTACATGGAATCTTCAACAAGTCTTAATGTTCTCACAAAAGCAACTTTTGAATTTTTTTTAAAAAATTGAGGCAAAGCTATGCAGTTTGTGTACTACATCTTCTTTATCCATTCATCTATCAATGAACATGGGTTGTTTCCATATTCTAGCTATTGTAAATAACGCTGCAATAAATGTAGGAGTGCACATATCTTTTCAAATTAGTGTTTTCATTTTCTTTGCATGAATACCCAGTAGTAGAAATATAGGATCATATAGTTATTCTATTTTTAATTTTTTGAGGACCAGCAGTGCACAGTGGTTCCTTTTTCTTCACATCCTTATCAACACTTATTTCTTGTGTTTTTGATTTTGCCATTTTGACAGGTGTAAGTTTACCTGATTGTTGTTTTAATTTGCATCTCCCTAATGGTAAGTTATGTTGAGCATCTTTTCATGTGACTGTTGGCCATCTATATGTTTTCTTTGGAAAAGTGTCTGTCTCTGTCTTCTGCCCATTTTTAAATCAGATTATTAGGTGTTTTTTTCTTTCCTTCCTTCCTTCCTTCCTTCCTTCCTTCTTTCTTTCTTTCTTTCTTTCTTTCTTTCTTTCTTTCTTTCTTTCTTTCTTTCGGTGTTGAATTGTGTAACTTCTTTATATATTTTGGATAGTAATGCCCTATTGGGTATATCAATTACAAATATCGTTTCCTATTCGGGGAGTTGTCTTTTCGTTCTGTTGATCATTTCCTTTGCTGTGCAAAAGCTAATTTATTTTGGTGTAGTCCCAGTAGTTTAATTTTGCTTTTGTTTCCTTTCCCAAAGAGTTATATCTAGAAAGATGTTCCTACAGCTGATGTCAAAGAAATTACTACCTATGTTTTCTTCTAGGAATTTTATAGTTTTAGGTCTCACATTTAGTTCTTTAATTTATTTTGAGTTTAATTTTGTGTATGGTGTAAGAAAGTGGTCCAGGTTCATTCTTGGGCATGTAGCTGTCCAGTTTTCCCAACACCATTTGTTGAAGAAAGTTTTTCCCATTGTGTATTTTTGCCTCCTTTGTCATAGATTAATTGGCCATATAATCATGTGTTTATTCCTGGGAACTCTATTCTCTTGTATTGATCTATGTACCTATTTTTGTCATTATATTGTTTCTGTTTTGTTTTTTCATTGAAGTCTACCTACAATCTGAAAAACAGAATTCACTTTTCCCTCTTCCCTCTTCCCGATAACCCTTAGCAAGAACAACACTATGGCCAGGTATTAGAGTTAGCAAACACATCCCAAAAGTATTTTTTCCAAAATATTTAAAAATTGTTTTGGATTTAGCACAACCCAAAACCCAATGTATTCAGAACAGTTTCCCTCTTGATTTTTAAATCCTGACTCATTTACATGTAACTCAGTACTACGTTATTTTGTGAGAGTAGTTCAATGTCCAAGATTTTTCCCGAGTTTTTGGCATTTACTCTTTCTCAGTGCTAACCTCCAAGTTTATCCCCACCCCACCCCACTCCCATCCAATTAGGAAATCTACTATATTTACACAGACCTAAATATTCAAGTTCTGCTTAAAACCAAAAATACAGAAAGTTTGAGGTCAAAGGCATATGTTCATGGCCCTATTTCATATCTGTCCCTTCTTATGAATGAAGTATATTTCAGAAAAACAAGCGGTAGGGAAGGAAAGGAAGGGTGATTTCTTTCTACTAATGTTTTGGCACATAGGTGTTCTGCTGGATTTTCCCCACATGCAAGTGTGATCATGAAGACAGAGCAGGACATTCCTTTTCCTTGAAGAATATACTGGCATGGGTATTTTTATTGGAACCTGGTCTTTTGCAAAAGCTATGCTAAATCAGAAGAAGAAACAGTGGTGGAAAGTTTCAGCCTCATTCTGTCTTCTCCTCCTTGCCATCCCCAAGGAGGGGAGAAACCCACAGAGAATATGCAAAACATTCCAAGAGAGTTGATCATGATTGTGTTTTAGCAGTCCTTCACACTTAAAAAGAAATACCTAAATTAACCTGGTGGAGCCTGCAGTTTCATATCCTTTTGCCTTCTAGTTACCCCTATTATTACTACAGCCATTGCCATTGTCATTACTACAGACATCGCTCTATGGTTTCAAACAAAAGCTTGGCTCCCATTTCCAAAAATGTCATAAGAATTAAGCTCTCCGTAAAATTTTAAGGAAACATTTTAAAATGAAAACTGCACAGGTTCAATCTGAACTTCATTAATGGCCTCCTTGAAGCCAAACATAGTCTTGCGAGGCCTATTAGTATGATCTGGAGATGCTGAAGGACTGCATAGTTTCTTAGAGTCCAAAAATGCCTCCCTGGAGCTGGCATCATTCCCTGAACTGTGTTGTTTGAGGCTTTTGCTGGGTCCAGGTAAAATTCACATCTTATTTTTTCCGCTTGATTCTGTCAGCTAAGAGAAAATATAAGACAGCACTACCCTGCCTGCAGAATTAGCAGTCAGACGAAGGGCCTCCTTTATTGGCAGGACTGAGAGGTTTTCTGCGTCCATGTAAGCAGAACGTCCTGATGTTGCCCTGTGTGCATGCACTTATGTTTCCTTAATTAAAAATGCACATTCCCTCATTCTATGGGCAAATACATTACCAGGGATTCATGAGAAATAGAATTCTTAAAAAAAAAAAAAAGAAGAAATAGAATTCTTCAGGGAGCCTAGAGTGTATCTGCATCTTCCTGGAAAGGAAAATTTATGAAGGGACTTCTGATCCTTAGACTTGAGGATCACACCCAGTGATGAACAGTTGAATTTCCAACTCTAATAGTAATGACTTTCATTTACTCATTCAACTAATACTCATAAATAAATGAATTTCTATGTACCAAGCACCATCTTACATGCTGAGAGAATGGTGGTGAGCAAGACAGACTTTTTTTATAGGTTCCTCAAGGAACTTGCAATAAAGTGATGGAGACAGACCTAGAAACATAATTTTTTTAAATAATGCTTTAAGTAGTTCCTCTAAAGAAAATGAAAGCAAGATAACGGGATGGAAAATAATGGGGTGTGTATATGGGTAGTAGCTGTGGTAGTTATTTTAGATATGGCAATCAGGGAAGGACTTCCTAAAGTGTTGGCATTTAAGAGGTATCTAGATGCAATAAGAGAATGAACCATGGAATACCTAGGAGAAACCCATTCCAGAGGGAGAGAAAGGTAAAAGCCAGGGTCCTGAAGTTGGGATAAGCCTCATACACTTGAGGAGAAATAGAAATCCCAGTCTGGATAGGGGGATTAAAATAGGAGAAAGAATTAGAAGATGAGGTTCAAGTATGTGATGTTTTGAATAGCCCTGATTCTTTTCCTCTCACTGTCTCATCAAGGCTAAAATATATCTCTTGCTCCTTGATCTTGGGATTGAGAAAAAGAAATTAGATTATTTTCTTTGGCTAATGGCAAGTGAGCAGAGACAACAGGATGGCAGTTCTGAACAGAGGATTTAAGAGGCTTGGCACATTTCCATTTCTACTGCGGCTAACTCACTGGTCGCAGGAGAAGGAGGAGAGAGGCAGGTGGGAACTTCCAAATTGCTTCAGCCTTAACAGTTCTGCTTCAGGAGTGCCTGGTTGAAGCAAATCCACTAGCCAACTCACAGATCTGTGAGAATAAATTATTGGAGTCCTTGAGGTTTATGGTTATTTTTAATGCAACATTACTGTAGCAATGGCTAATCAACCCAGACACCTGATCATTTAGGACCGAGGGAGTTAAAAAGTCAGACAGACCTGTAACTGTAATGGAAAGCCATTTGCATGGTTTTAAGTTAGGAAATGACACAAA
>JAPYYJ010002783.1:0-12325 GCA_028533885.1 Nasua narica | reverse complement strand
AGTTGCTGTGGCTAATGTCATAGAGGTTATTGCCTATGTTCTCCTCTAGGGTTTTGATAGATCCCTGCCTGATGTTGAGGTCTTTTATCCATTTCGAGTTTATCTTCGTATATGGTGTAAGAGAATGGTCAAGTTTCATTCTTCTATCACGTTATTCTTTAAATCTTTCCCTATGCTCCTGCCTGTAATGCAAATATGATGGCTGGGGCTCCAGCTGCTCTCCTGGGCAAGGAGGACAGGCACTTTTTCATTTTTTAAAGATTGATTGATTGATTTGACAAAGAGAGAGAGAGCGAGTGTAAGCACAAGCAGTGGGAGCAGCAGAGGGAGAGGGAAAAGCAGGCTCCCCACCAAGCAGGGAGCCTGATATGGGGCTCGATCCCAGGACCATGGGATCATGACCTGAGCTGAAGGCAGACACTTAACCAACAGAGCCACCAGGTGCCCCAGGACAGCCACATCTTAAGGATGGTAGAATAATGAGCCTGATAGGAGCCTGATTCCTTGGGAACTTCATGAGGCAGAGTTAATATATCAGCTTTCAGATTTTTATGTAATAGAAAAAATAGATCTATATCTTACTGAACTCTGTTATTCATAGCTGAACCTAATCTTGATAACATACCTGCCTTGTAGTTTATTAGGAATGTTAAATAAAATATCAGATACAAAAACTACTTTTGAAATTTTGGTACATAATGGGAGCATAATAAATTATAGGTGTTTTAGGAATCTATATTAACCGAAAATACAGGTTAGCATCAATATGTGGCTCACTGGAAGTTCAGATCTAGATGAAAAAAAATTATCTTGAGATTGCTTGAAATGAGTTAAAAAGTAGAATAAAATAAGTAGAGGAAAAAATAATGAAGGCAAGAGATAAGTTGAGTTAAGCTACAAAGAGGTCAACTATTACTACTTTAATGAAGCCTTCATTGTTTATTTATTTTTTTCAATGTTTACTTAGATAGAACTATCATTTTTCTCTTTTGTGCCCCCCAAATATTTGAACCCTCAACCATACATTAATGTCCCAATTTATGACTGTGTGATCATGTCATTTATCCTCAAGGGCAATATTGAACACCTACTCCGTGCTAGGTTATGAGTAACTCTAAGGGGTGGCTATAACTTGGGGCTTATAGAGCATCTGAACAGAGAGCAACAAATTTGTACAGAAATGACAAGACAAAGGAAAAGAGGTTTAGGTTTTTAGGAACAGCAAACTGTGGGAAGGTAATTATATTGGGGAAACCAATGGAAGATAAGGATTATTTAGTAAAGTTTATTGGTGCATGTTCATCTAGATGCCATCTTGTTGTTTCTGGTGATAACCTTGTTATAAACCTCCTGGTATGGGAAGGGGGTGGGGAAATAACTACTTAAGAGGAATTTATGTTCCACTTTCAGGAAGATTGGAGGAGGCCAGAGAGCTCAGCCTATGTCTAGTTTTTCCTTAATTATCTTCAGCTGAAAAAAATCTTTATGCCAAAGTGGAATATTTTGGGATAACATTCTCTGAATCCCTTCAGTAGCATCATTCTCCCTTGCTAAAGATAAATTCAGAGATATATACACCAGTTCTGCCAGTGAGACCTGCAGGGAAGTCAGATGGGTCTTTTAGGAAAGATCTTCCTCTTTGATAAAAAATAAAATAAAAATGAGAGAAATGACAGATGGTTAGCAACCCCCTTTTCTCATCTTTTCAAATTGATGCTGGGAGCATGGCTGCTAGAATGTTCCCCGTAATGGGAAAGCTAAGAGAATAACAGAAATACAAACCTTGGAAGATTCTAGGTGATGAATTTTTTGAGCCTCTGAATTTATCTTGTAACTCTCTATATGTGGACCTCTCATTAAATGTGTACAAATAAATGCCTGTATTGCTAAAGTCATCTTTATTGGATATTCTGTTACTTAGGGCTGAAAGCACTGAAATTTGTATACTCCTTCTTATTGGCAGAATAAAACTTCTTTGACACAGTAGATAAGATGCTTTATTATGTGGCTATGTATCTTTCGGCTTGATTTCTTCCCCTACCTTCCTCCTGCCCTGCACCATACATTACTACATGTAGGTCTTGACATTTAGAACTTCTTTTCCTTATACACAGTGGTGGGTCATGTCTTTATACAGAGTGATTTTTGACTCGTATCAGCTGGGGTTTGATCACCTACGTATGTCAAGAATGGACTACAGTGAGTTTAGTAAATAGGGATGTTTCCCCTCTAGAATAAGAATTTGAGATGTAGGCAGTTGAAAGCCAGAGTATCAGTTCTAGAAATTACTAAGGATCAAAGCTTCTTCTAACTTCCTATTCCATTACATCTTGTGAAGGGTTTACATTGCATGGTTTCAGGATGACTACTGTGCTTCCAGACAGTGAATCTACATTCCAGGCAGGAAAAAATAAAAAACAAAAGGAAAGTCTGTGTACTAAGTCTGTCAGTTTTTATCAGAAATACCACCTCTTTTCCGGAAGCTCAACCTCAGAGACTTCTGTCTATATCCTCATTGATCAAACGAACAGCTAGGGAACCTGGAAGATTGAGAATTTTAAACTGAATTAGAGTTCTAAAAGTAAGGAAGAAAAGGAAAAGACATTTTGAGTAAATAGGAATATCCATCTATGTATCCATTGCACCTTTACTTTGATTACAATACTAGACAGAAAAGATCATTTATATCTATATCCGGCTCTCTATGAGACTATTCTTGAGGGCAGTATGTAAATCAGGGCCTTAACTGGAAAAGAATGGCTACAAAAGGGGTATTTAAAGAGAGTTTAAAGAGGGAACTATTTACAAATGTGTGGACAGGATTATGGGAACAAGAGATGTTAAAACACTGGAGATTACCAACAGAGTGCAGCAATTATTACCCAAAGCCTAAAGGGAGAAGAAAATCAGCTGCTACAGGGTGAGAGCTGCAGCAGCAGAAGCTGTGGCTGTGTGTAGAAGGATTCAGCCTGAGACAATTTACAGCCTGTGACACATGGATCAGGAAGAATAAATACCCTGACTTCTCCCCTTATTCCTGGTAGTACCTTCCATTGGGCAAACCCAACAGGGAACCAGAAGGCAGACATAGCTTCTGGGACTGAAGGCAGGGTGGAGAAGGGCAGAGATGGATTTTGATGTGTAAACAGAGAACAATCATCACAAGTGGGTATCATTTTCGTGTTACTGTACCTAGTAGAGTGCCTGGAATACAGTAGTGCTCCATAAGTATTTACAAAATAAGTATTATTGAATGGACTAAGTGGAGAAAAATACTCTTCCAAAATGTGAACTGCCTAAGAATTTATAGAGCTTTAAACATGAATTGGAAGGGGTGATTTGACCCTTGGGAATGAATGGCTTGGGGAGCATTCCAAATCACCAAGTGTCTTTGAGGCTCAATTTGTTCTGGATGATTCTCTAAAAGAATGCAACAAACAGAATCTGAGGTGCTCATATATGCCCAGAAACAAGAAGGCCTTTCTCTGGTGGAATATCATGATAAATACTTGTGGTGCAGGAATTGCCAAACCCATATGAGTTCATAGTTGGATAACACTAGAGGTCCTCTTACCCTTCATTATTTTTGCTAAATACATTGGGGAGAGCATATATTTTATGTTGGTTGCTTTCAGTATGAAAATCAAGTGAATGAATGCCTCTGCATCCCAGCTACCAATAGAGTGCTTATAAGATTTTCTATGAGTAGCTCTTTGAGTTCTAGGTAATTATAGGAATGGAAGAGAGGGTTGTCTTCAATATAGAACCAATGATTCTTATGAATTATTATAGATTTTGTAAAGGATCACTGTTAAATGCAACAATTACATAATAAATACATAAGCATATGAATATTTTTAACTTTTTTGCAGTTGGTAAGAGATTTACTTTATAGGGAAAGCCAATTTGGTTGATATAAAGTTTTGATTAATTTCCTGCATTGTGGTGACAAAACATATAGGATTTCGGTGATAAAAGAAGGAGAAAGAAAACTGCCTTCTTCCTGAGTTGGCAGCTAGTAAAACTGCCAGAGGAGTTAGGAAGAAGATACAAATTGGATGGGTATTCATGCAAATATGCTGCAGGGTATATGGCAGAGGTTGGCATGACGAAGAAAGGAGAAACATACCCGAAGAGTTTTCTGAAACTATAGACTACGACTTGAATTCTGAGTTAGAAGTTTAAGTGGGCTCTAGCTGTTCAGAGGGTGGTTATGGATAATTAATAAGTATTTTAATGGCTCTACCCTTCATTACTCTGGTTATAGCTTGACCTAGGGAACCTGAGAGGCACCACCTTCATGGCTAAAAGGGAGTGGATTAGTTCCCAACTATGTCTTTGGAAAAATTCCCATTTATTAAAAAAATCTAATGTTTTTGAGTCTATTCTAGCATAAGGTATACTATACGTGACAGATTTAATAAAATTTAAACTCCAAAAACATGGCTGTAGGTAGGTAATACAGACTTTTACACATATGCATTGTAATTTCTATTACAAATATATTTGATTTCTATCACACTATCTAGTAAAATGGTATAGGAAAAATGTTTAGTTTTAAATTGATGTGGTATCTTGCTATTGTGACTATGTATAACTGTTTATGAAATAATAGAATGGTTCTAAACATGTTTAACAATGGTTTAACATTCCTTGAATTTTAAAATAACAAAACACCCCAGAGGGTGTATTTTTAAAATGTGGTACACTATAAGTAACACAAATATATCTATTAGATTTTACCAATGAACATGAACTATTTCTCTGCAGTTGTCCATAAAACCTGAGAGCCAGGAATAGGTTCACATTCTCAAAGAAGAAATATATTCTACTTACTATTAAATATTGGGGTGCATGATGAGTTTACATACTAGTTTCTCGGAAGATTGTTTAGGATTCTTAACAAAAATAAATGATCTTTGACCAAAGTCTAGGGTAAAAGAAGATTTTAAATTTGTATGTGACAGTACTGGTTGCATCTTCCTTTAAAATTTATATGCAGAAAACTGATACACTTTGGTACCTAGAAAAATCAGGCAGAAGCAAGAGAGGAGTCTACAGAAGAAACTGCTGTGCTTTCAGCAAGATGTGTGTGCATAATTAGTTTTGTTTAATGTAGAGTTAATGTGACTGATGGGAATAGATGAGACAAAATAGTACAAGTTAAAAGACTATCGTAAGCCCTTAACAATTTAATTTACAACAAAAGACATTTACTATAATTCCTTTGGGGTAGGTATGTTTGGATAAACTTTTTCACCACAATTAACCTGCTATTATTTAAGAAATTGTGTTTTTTTAGCTAGTATTGTTTAATTTCCTTAAGTTTAACTGTCTCAATGTAGTAAATATATCACATACCCTGACACTTTTTTTTTCTTATCTAGTTCTCTTTGGAATGCATCCCAGGATCTTCTGGAAATCAGATTTTTTTCGTCTAGAAACTTCTACTCATTAAACAGTTGTAAAAACAGAAAATGTATAGAATATCTTGTCTTTGTCACAGGGGTTATTTAATGTAGGACCCCACTGATAATTTTATTCATTGCTATATATTAGCACTAATTATGAACATCTATTGATGAAAACTAGGTCCAATTTGATGGTTTTTTCAATGTTTGTAACTCAAGTCTGGTCTTATAATTCCATTGCTTTAGAACCAAAGCCAAAGACACAAACCTGCTAACTTGTAACAGGTCTACACTTGGCCTTATTTCCCTTTCAATTGAGCATGTTGGTGGAGATCCAACTTCTGGCTTTCTACCTGAAAATCAATTAACAAACAGTATCCCTATCTTCCTTCTGAGTTGGCATTCTGCCTTCCAACTTTTCTTTTCCCTACTTAGCAATAGAAGTAAAAATTTTCACATGAATTTTTTTCATAAGAATTCGTGTGTCTCCTCCTGAGGAAACAGAGCTGAATAAAGATTGGTTCACCAAACCAAAAAGTCAGACCAATTTAAAATGAGATAGGATATTTAGGCCTGGACTAAGATTTCTAAAAATTGGACTTCAAAATCAGACTAAGAGTAGGTAGTGGAAAGAGAAATGTCTTATTTGAAGCACTCTCTATAGCTAAATCCAAGACTGGGTCAACCTTGGTTTTGAAGGAGTCAGTCAGAGTTGGATTGCATGGTAACTAGGCTTGCTTTTGCTTAAAGTGGGCCTAGGGATATATAGGAATGGTGGCATATCCTGACAATGGCTCCTGAATAGACACCCACATTTTGCTTTCTTCTTCCCATTTTGGGGAAGCTGTTGGTCTCCCTGTGTGCTTCTGGTGAGAGCTAACGATTGAAGTCCTCTCCTCTCTAGGCACAGACACAGAACTTGTGCCCACTGAAACCATCCTTGGAAATTTTTTGAACTCGAATTTAAGGAAATGTTTGTCTAATCATTAGCTGACCACTATGCTAATGAAGCAGAGCCTTCAGGGGGTGAAAATGACAAAGAATACAGATCATAAAGAATTAGTCAAGGAAATTCACTAAATAAATGGCAACAACAACAAAAACAACAAACAACAACAAAAAACTCTGAGGAGAGGCAATATCATTTCCAGGGTTGCTACATTATATTATTTAAAATATTTACTTTTCAACAGTCATGAGTCATGCAAATAAACAGGAAAATATGACTCATACAGTAAATAGAAATGGTTCCAAATGTTGCATTTACCAAAAACTTTAAATAAAATATTATAATATGTTGAAAGAACTAAAGGAACCATGTCTAAGTAATTATTTAACCAAACCACAGATACTCTGATAAACCTTCTGTCACTATAGATTGGTTTGAACATTCCAGAATTTTATAAATGGAATTATACAGTATGTTTTCTTTTTTTATCCAGCATAATTATTTTAAAATTCATCCATCCTATCTCACGCATCAATGGTGTGTTCCTTTTTATTGCAGAGTAATAATTCATGTATATCTATCAGGATTTGGCAATTCAGTTGGCCAACTTCAGCTTGCTCTTGACCAAATCTGACCACCCCTATCTGCTTATATATTTTTATGGTCAGTTTTATGCTACAACAGCAGACCTGGGTTGAGACTATATGGTCCAGAAAGCTGAAAAAGTATTTTCTCTTTATAGAAGAAGATTATATGTCCTTGGTGTAGATATATCATCCATTCACCTGTTGATAAAAATTTAAGATTTTGTTTCAGCTTTTGGGTTTGCTATGAACATTCATGTACAACCCTTTGTGGACATCCACTTTCATTTCTCTTTGGAAAATACCTAGAGGTAGGACTGGCAAGTATGGTAAATGTATGTTTAACATTATAAGACACTGTCAAATTGTTTTCCAAGGTTGTTTTATATTTCAACCAGCAATGCATGAGAGGCTCAAGTTGTTCCACATCTTTGTCAATACTTGATATGATGAGTCTTTTTATTTTGGCCATTCTATTGAGTGTATAGTAAAATATTGTGTTATAAATTGAATTTTCTTGATGGCTAAGAATATCTAGCATCTTTGTCCTCACTTGACATCTGTATATTGTAAGTTTTATGTTCAAATAGTCTTCCTGTTTTTTTTTTTTTTGGTTTGTATTATGAGTGGGATGTTCTTTACACATTCATAAACCACTTGTCAAATATAATTTACAAATATTCCCCACAAGTCTGAGACTTGCCTTTCTCTTCATAAGTATTTTTTGAACAGAAGCTTACAATTTTGATAAAGTTAAATTTATTGATTTTTTTCTTTTATACTTGTGTTCTTTGTCCTGTTAAAGAACTCAGCCAAATCCAAGGGAAATTATATTTGTCTTATGTTCTTTTCTGGAAATGTTATAGTATTAGCTCTTACATTTAGATGTCTGATTAATTCTGAGTTAACTTTCGCATAAGGGGTGAGGTTAGGATGCAGGTTTCTTTTTTTTTTTTTTCATATTGGTATCAAATCCAACACTGTCTTGACTGCTCTAGCCTTATAAGCCATGATATCAGGTTGTATAAGTTCTCTGACTTTTTCTTTTTCGGTTATTTTAGCTTTCAAAGTTTTATGCATTTCCATATAAATTTTAGAATCAGCTTGTCAATTTCTGCAAAAAAACGCCACCTTAGATAGATTTTGATTAGGATTGCATTGAATATCAATTTGGGAAGAATCAATGTGATAACAGTGCTGAGTTTTCAAATCCATGAATATTAACATATTGTTTATATGTTTCTTCAGTTATTTAAGTCTTGTATAATTTGTTTTTTACTATATAATCTTAAACATTTTTTACCAAATTTATCTTTTTGTATTTCATATCTTCTAATGTTACAAACTGTGGTTTTTTTAAATTTCATTTTTAGATTCCATGTTGCTCATATATAGGTTTAATAGAATTGTGTATAGTGATTTTATATCCTGCATTATTGGTAAACTCACTTAGTTTCAAGGTTTTGTGTGTGTGTGTGTGTGTGTGTGTACTTAGAATTTTTGTTTTGTTTTGTTTTTGTTTTTCTCTCTCTGTACTTTATTTTTAAAATTTTAATTCCACTATAATTAACACACATTATTATATTAGTTTCTGGTGTACGGTATAGTGATTCAACAATTCTATATACTACTCAGTGCTCATCACCATAAGTGTACTCTTAATCCCTTTCACCTATTCCACCCATCCCTCTTCTCCCCCTACCCTGTAAACTTTTGTTTGTTCTCTATATTTAAGAGTGTGATTTTATTGGTCTCATTTTTTCTTTGTTTTGTTTCTTAAATTCCACATGAGTGAAATCATATGGTATTTATCTTTCTCTGACTGACTTATTTGATTTAGCATTATATTCTCTAGATTCATCTATGTTTTTGCAAATGGCAAGATTTCACTCTATTTTATGGCTGTGTGTGTGCGTGTGTGCGTGTGTGTGTGTGTGTATAATGGAATATTCTTTGGATAAATACCTAATGGTAGAATCGCTGGATCATTGGGTAATTCTATTTTTAATTTTTTGAGGACCCTAGATACTGTTTTCCACAGTGGCTGCACCAAGTTTGTATTCTCACGAACAGTGCAGGAGGGCTCCTTTTTCTCCACATCTTCAACAATAGTTGTTTCTTGTATTTTTTATTTTAGCCACTCTGACATATGTGAGGTGATAGCTTATTGTGGGTTTCATTGCATTTCCCTGATAATTAGTGATGTTGAGCATCTTCTCATGTGTCTTTGGCCATCTGTAGATCTTCTTTGGAGAAATGTCTGTTCATGGTTTCTGCCCATTTTTAATTGGATTATTTGGGGGTTTTTTGGTATTGTGTTTTAGGAGTTCTATTTTGGATACTAACCCCTTATTGGATATATCATTTGCAAATATGTTTTCCCATTCAGTAGGTTGTCTTTCAGGTTTGTTGATTATTTCCTTTGTTGTGCAGAAAAATTTTATTTTGATAATGCCTCAATAGTTTATTTTTGTTTTTGTTTCTCCTGCCTCAGGAGATATATCTAGAAAAATGTTGCTATGACACATGGTAAACAAATTAATGCCTGTGTACTCTCCTTTTTATGGTTTCAGTTCTCACATTTAGGTCTTTAATCCATTTTGAGTTTATTTTTGTGTATGGTGTAACAAAGTGGTCCATTTTCATTCTTTTGCATGTAGCTGTCCAGTTTTCCCAACACAATTTGTGGAAGAGACTCTTTTACCCATTGCATATTCTTGCTATCTTTGTCATAGATTAATTGACCATATAATAATGGTTTTTTTCTGGGCTCTCCATTTTGTTCTATTGATCTATGGGTGTATTTTTGTGCCAATACCATAATGTTTTGATCACTACAAGTTTGTAGTATATATTAAATCTGGAATTGTGATACCTCCAGCATTGTTCCTGTTTTTCAGGATTGCTTTGGCTATTCAGAGTTTTCTGTGGTTACATACAAATTTTAGAATTATTTGATTACTTGTTTTAGTTCTGTGGAAAAAAATGCTATTGGTATTTTGATAGGGATTGCATTAAATCTGTAGATTGCTTTAGGTAGTATAGACATTTTAAACAATCTGTTCTCCCAATCCATTAGCATGGAAAATCTTTTTTTTTTTTTTTTAAGATTTTATTTATTTATTTATTTGACAGAGATGAGAGACATCACAAGCAGGCAGAGAGGCAGGCAGAGAGAGAGGAGGAAGCAGGCTCCCCGCTGAGCAGAGAGCCCGATGCGGGGCTCGATCCCAGGACCCTGAGATCATGACCTGAGCTGAAGGCAGAGGCTTCAACCCACTGAGCCACCCAGGCGCCCCTAGCATGGAATATCTTTCCATTTGTTTGTGTCTTCTTCAATTTCTTTCATCAATGTTTTACAATTTTTAGAGTACAGTTCTTTCACCTTCTTGGTTACTTTATTCCTAGATATTTTATTATTTATGGTGCAATTATAAACAGGACTGTTATCTTAATTTCCCTTTCTGTTACTTCATCATTAGTGTATAGAAATTCAATGGATTTCTAAATATTGATTTTTGTATCCTGGGACCCTACTGAATTTACCAGTTCGGTAATATAGTTTTTTGGTGGTCTTTAGGGTTTTCTATATATAGTATCAATCACCAAAAACTATAGTTTTTTGGTGGTCTTTAGGGTTTTCTATATATAGTATCATGTCTTCTGTAAATGGTGAAAATTTTACTTTTTCCTTTTTCAATTTGAATGCCTTTTGTTTCTTTTTCTTGTATGATTTCTGTGGCTAGGACTTCCAGTACTATGTTGAATGAAAATGGTGAGAGTGGACATCCTTGTCTCATTCCTAATCTTAGGGGAAAACTATTATTTACTATTGAGTATAATTTTTGCTGTTGGTTTTCTGACGTATGTTCTCTCTAAACCCACTTCATTGAGGGTTTTTTTCATGAATGGATGTTGTAATTTGTCAAATTCTTTTCCTGTATTTATTGATCATATGGTTTTTATTCTTTCTATTGTTGATGTCATGTATCACTTTGATTGATTTGCAAAAGTATTGAACCATGCTTGCACCCTGGGAATAAATTCCACTTAATCATGGTGAATGCTTTTTAAAAATGTATTGTTGGATTCAGTTTGCTAATATTTTGTTGAGGACTTTTGCATCTATGTTCAGCAGAGCTATTGGCTTGTAATTCTCTTTTTTGTAGTTATCTAGTTTTGGTATCAGGGTAATGCTTGTCTCATAGGATGAATTTGGAAGCTTTCCTTCCTCTTCTATTTTTTAGAATAGTTTGAAAAGCATAGGTATTAACTTTCCTTTAAATGTTTCGTAGAATTCACCTGTGAGGGTGTCTGTTCCTGGACTTTTTATTTGCTAAGAGTTTTTTGATTACTGATTTAATCTCATTGCTGGTAATCAATCTGTTCAAATTTTCTTTTTATTCCTAATTCAGCTCTGGGAGGTTATATATTTCTAGAAATTTATCCATTTCTTCTAGGTTGTCCAATTTGTTAGCATCATTTTTCATAATATTCTGCTATAATTCTTTGTATTTCTGTGGTGTCAGTTGTTATTTCTCCTCTTCATTTCTGATTTTACTTATTTGAGTCCTCACTTTCTCTCTTGTTCTTTTTTTTTTTTGATAGGTCTGGCTAAAGATTTATCAATTTCATTGATCTTTTCAAAGAACCAGCTCCTGGTTTTATTGATCTATTTTATTGTCTTGTTTTTTAGTTTCTATTTTGTTTATTTCTACTCTAATCCTTATTATTTCCTTCTACTGGTTTGGGGTTTTATCTGTTTTTATTTCTCTAACTCTTTTAGGTGTAAGTTTAAGCTGTTTATTTGACATTTTTTCTTGCTTCTTGAGGTAGGACTTTATTTCTGTAAACTTTCTTAGAATAGCTTTTGCTGCACCCCAAAGATTTTGGACTGTTGTGTTTTCATTTCCATTTGTCTCTATGTATTTTTAAATTTCTTCTTTGATTACTTGGTTGACCCATTTATTGCTTAGTAGCATGTTATTTAATCCCATGTATATATGTTCATTCCAGA
This sequence comes from Nasua narica, assembly GCA_028533885.1. Lineage (NCBI taxonomy): Eukaryota > Metazoa > Chordata > Mammalia > Carnivora > Procyonidae > Nasua > Nasua narica. The sequence continues at coordinate 364 of JAPYYJ010002783.1, read as the reverse complement.
TTTTTTCCTGCGGATGATTTCGTTTCACAGCCTTTTTATTGGAAAGATGCATGGTATGACTTTATTCTTTTTAAATTTGTTGAGACTGGTTTTGTGGCCTAATCTGTGACCTATGCTGGAGAATGTTCCATGTGCATTTGAAAGGAATATATATTTCACTGTTTTAGAATAGGAGAGATAAAGTTTCCTAGACTAACCGATAGCTAAAGGAATTCATAACTACTAAACCAGACTTACAAGAAATATTAAAGGGAACTACTTGCGTGGAAAGGAAAGATCATAAGCAAGAATAATAAAAGTGGGAAGCACAAAACAGTAAAATTGAGTATATCTATAAAAATCAGTGAAGGAATGCACAAAATAA